>MKEJ01009700.1:0-19166 GCA_001753735.1 Embelia ribes
AAAAAGAGAATGAAAGCATACTTCAACATTTTCGTGTAGATGCTGAAAAGGCTTTTGTGTCTCCCAGATAAAACATGGAATGAAATATCTTCCTCCTTGAGAGCCCCTTCTAACTTTTCTACAGCTGAAGTAATCATCTCCTGGTCGAGTGAATTCGCAAGTTTGGAAGTAAGATCCCTGTACTGATCGGGATAGAGGTACTTGAAACACAGGTTTTCAAGTTTCTCTTTCCAAGTAGAGATCCCCAAACGATTGGCCAAAGGAGCAAATATTTCCAACGTTTCCTTTGCGATTCGCTGCTGCTTGAGCAAAGGCAAGGCATCTAGCGTCATCATGTTATGCAATCGATCAGCTAGCTTTATCAGAACAGCCCGAGCATCTGCCATTGCAAGGACCATTGTATGCAAGCGATCTGCCTCGGCAATTTTACAGGCTGTGTTGCTCTCTCGCGCTAGCTTGCTCAGCTGACTTAGCTTAGATACCTATAGAAATTCAATCAAAGGAGATTCAAAAGATTGAAAAAGAAAAAAAAAAAATTGATTTGACATCTCAAGGCCAAATCAATAACATAAATTGACTTCTATAGATTTCTACAATAGAAGAATATATTCACATAATCAGATTTCCTAATTCAAATGATCACACTCTACAATGAACTTTTCAGGAAATAGTATAGATCAAGGTACCGAAACATCAATTAATGGAGCGAATTGACTACTTTAACTTTTAAGAAGAACAATAAACTAAAATTATAGTCGAGACTGGTTTTTCATCACAATAATCTACCATTACATCTTAGGAAATACAAACGGGCCGACGGCTGAGGGAGCAACTTTTACACATAATTATGATTTCTTTTTAACCAATAAAACAATAAATAAAATACCAAAAAAAGTCATCATCGACTAAATCAATACAGAGCTGCTATAGCACCGACACAGACAGAAATAAGCGCAAGTGGGAAAAAACAAACAATCGATTAAAGGAAGAGAGTTCCATACCCCTCTAACCAGATCAGCAACCCCAGCTCCAAATACACGCAATATGTATTCATACGTAACCGATGAATCATCAAGTGTGTCGTGTAGAAGCCCCGCAGCAACTACAGTGGAATTCGCACCAATCTTCGCAAGCATAACCGCAGTCTCCACGCAATGCTGCAAATACGGATCCCCGCTCGCTCGTTTCTGCAAAGATCCACACAACCATTAACACCAAATCACAAAATTCAAAATCAACAATTTTCATACAAAATTTAAATTCTCAACAAATTCACAATAATAAAATATGTACCTGTCCCCTGTGAGCTTTTTCAGCTTCATAAAAAGCTTTAACAACTAATTCGTCACAAAAGATCTTGTGCCTTGTTTGTGCACCATAAAGCAAATCTACACAAGGCCCAGATCTCAAGTCTGTATCAAACGGAAGCTCGTCGATCATAACTGATGGCTGTGATGATCGCGAACACATCGAATCAAAATCCACGTATGATCTAAGCGACCGGTTCGGGTTTTCACGACCAATTCGAATAGGCAAACTTTTAACCCCATTGACAGTACTACTGCTACACGAAACGGGGGATCGAATCACCGATACAGCACTGTGATCTCTCTTTAAGTAACCGAAATCATCGCTGGTCTTTGGCGACGAAGACGAGATGTATCCGATTGACGGCGGTGATCGGCTGTTGCAATCGAAATCGAACGAATTATAATTAATTTGGCACTGATACGGCGACGAACAGAGAGGGCTAGCGTAGAGTGCTATCGCAGGAACCGCCATGATCACCGAAGTAGCCCTTATTTGAGATTAATTAGATGAATTATGTATCGAATTCAATGATTAGGGGGTTAGAGTGGATCTAAGTGAAACCCTAGGTATGAATTATACGCTCAAAGAATCTGGGAAACTTAAGAACAACGAAACTAAGAGAGTTTAGAAATAGATACAGAATGTTATGTTATATATTGAGATCAGAGAGAAGAAATTCGGAGAGAGAGAGAGAGAGAGAGAGAGAGAGAGTTGCTTCTTTGCTTCTTCTTCTTCTGCTGGGGTGATATTTCGGACGAGACAAATTTCTTCAGCCTCCATTGCTTACCGGGCGGGGAAAGGAACGAGTGAAATTACTGGAAAGCCCTTGGGATGTACCTGAAATAACCGAAACTTGAGTCTTGTTTTGACTTTTTCCTCTTTCAAAAGAATTAACAATCATAATGATAAATTGCGAGTTTAATACACTTGCGGAACCAATAATAATAATAATAATAATTGAATAAATGTTTAATAAGTAGAGGTCATCCACTACTATGTATATAAATATATTTGGTCCTAGTTTTTAAGTAAATTGATAAGATTATTTTTGTAAAATAAAATTGCTTGCATTTAGTATAAAATTTTTAGTTTATTTAGGCCAAATAATAAATAAATTTTACTGAAAATTGAGTAATTAAATACTGTTCAAATCCTTTTTAAAAAATTGCTAAACTGAAACATATCATATGCAAACAAACAAAAAAATCTTAATTAGTGGAATAAGTAGCTCTTTATTATTTTAGGATAAGATGCTTAATTAGTATACTATTTTTGTTGGATAAGAATCTCGTGTGAGTAAATATTAAATTCGCAGCGCACTAGATATGAAGCAGTCAATAAAAATATAAGATGTTTATTTCTTTTAATAATTGAGCAATATGATATATTTAGAGGTCAATATCCCACCTATGTCTATATAACGCTATTCTATTGATACCTATTATTTTACTTTTAGCACTATATTATTATTAACATATTTCTATTGGTATCTATTATTTTATTATTGATGCCACATTAATATTAGCACCCTTCTATCACATGTTATTAATGCTATTGACACCACATTAATAAAATTTAATTTAATTTTTCTATTGACACTATGCTAATTACTTCTAGCACCACACATTATCTTCTTCTTTTAAATCCCAATTTATTCGATGAAAATACTCTTTTTCTAATATATATATTTTATATTCTTTATAATACTTTGGAAAATATTTTGATGATCAATTGACTCTCACAAGAAGATAATAATTTTTTTTCTAATCACCATGCTCAAAGATATGTGATTCACACACACACAAATATATGTATATATATCCACATATATTTCAATTTGTGTCTATATCGTCTGAACTTAAAATTTGCTCAATATTTAGAACGAAATATTTAATATTTTATCCGAATTGATTGATTGGATACAAATTATTTGATGCTATCTAAAAATTACCTAAAACCCATAACAAAAGATTTATTTTTTCTTTATTCGTGTTGGGTGATAGATACATAATTGATTGATTTCCATAAAAGAATTTTGGGATTTATTTAATCATTTAATGGTTTTGCAAAATGGTGTTAAAGGTACAGTGAGATGTATTCATAATATTAAATATTTTAAAATATTACGAACAACATTTTAAAGTAGTTTGATGTTGACAAGAAGACGAAGATCTGTTTATTTTAGAAATTGATTTTAACTTTGTGAAATTGGTTTCAGCTTTGTGAAAGTAATATTTTTTTTTATTTTTTTATTTTTTTTATTTGTAGCATACTTTCACTAATGTTATATATTTTAAAAAATAAATTATTTGAGGTACTAATAGTTATTAGGTACCATGTGAATAGTAATTTGAATTAAAAATTAAATATGGTGCAAGAAATAAAATTAGTGGTGGTGAATAGAATTGCCCCCTGCAAAAACTTACTTAAGGGTAAATTACACTTTGCCCCCTTGAGGTTTCTGACAATTTTAGATTGTTTTCAAAGGTTTCAAAAATTAGATTTTATTTTCATTTATAATCCAAGTTAGATTTTATTGTATAAGAACCATATTTCCCTTACTTAATTTTCTAATTTTATTAATTTAGAACTTGATATTAGCTAAAATTAAAGAAAAGATAATTACTTTCATTAAAGTAAATTATATTTGTAAACAAAAAATTACAACAAAAAAGTATACAAAATATTATATTTAAGGGAAATTTTATTAAACGCTGATGTTATCTATTATAAATAATTTTACTTTCATTTTGATCAAACTCTGGGAGTAAACTGCAATAGCCATCAAACCTCATGGGGTGCAATGTAATTTCAGGAACCTTGGATTTTGAAATTGTCAGAAACCTAGTGGGGGCAAAATGTAATTTATCCTTTACTTTATTGAGTAGCAGTATAGTAATTAACAATAATTAAGAAGTGGGACCGCCTTCTAGAACATAGATGCCATTAAGATGTTTGATTAAGTAAAACTTTTAGTGATATCACTTGCCTTTCACTAATTTCTATCTCATTTAGGCATGACAATGACCATTACAATAGAATAAAACGTAATTGTGAATTTTTCAAAGCAATGAGCAATTTATTTTTCAATTTTATAATTTATTATATTTTCTGATCTTTTCTTTTTCGATGACCATTACACTATTCTTTTCTGATTTTGTAATTTCTATCGGCTTCTTTTCATATATTTGTGCTATATGTAGACGGGCTTGTCTGGTGAAAGGATGAAAAGTATATTTTTGGTGTGTTTTGCTTAAAAATAAAAATTATTTTTTGTCTGCACGATCGAAATTATATTTATCTGTAATTGAAAGCATCAAAAACATATTTTTTAAAAGTATAATTTTTGTCACTTTTTTATAAAAGTAAATTTTATTCAATTTTACATTACTGTCAATTAGTTTTCACTATTCCCATTTCAAATTTTTTTTTTTGTTTTATACCAAAATACACTTACAATACTTATAATTGTTTATTTAAAAATATATTTTTTCACTTTCATCTTAAAAATATATTTTAGTGTTTATAAGATGTAACCAAACAAACCAGTGCGAATGGGAATCCAAGTGATCCACTTGGGGAGAATTTGTTTCCCACTTAATCTAAAGAAAATTAATTTCTTAAAATAAATAAATAAATTTATTATATTTTTTGTAATAAAAAAAATGCGAGGGTCAACCAACGTAGCAATCGCACTAAACATTATTATATGAGTTGTCTCCTATTGTGAAAATTTTGCATAAGGTATACCGGGATAACACGTTACCACAACACACCAAATTGTAATTTGCTAAGTAGATTCAAACGAATTTAACCACATTTTCTTTGCTCGATGCGGTTGGTTTCATTTAAAGTCATACGTTTATTCCTACATTTGATTTTTATCTTTTACTTTAAGAGAAATTAGTGGTCTACTTTTTCTTTTATGTTTTAAGTTAGACTAGTTAGACTAGAATAGTTGTCTATTTCTTAATTTAATTTTTTACGACAGATTAGTGGGTTTCTCCTATTAAGCAATATTGGGACCTTAATTTTAATTTTAGCCAACTTGATTATCCAGAGCATTCACAGTATACAGTGACTGTGC
The DNA here is from genome assembly GCA_001753735.1 of Embelia ribes. Lineage (NCBI taxonomy): Eukaryota > Viridiplantae > Streptophyta > Magnoliopsida > Ericales > Primulaceae > Embelia > Embelia ribes. Next base: position 5,399 of record MKEJ01009700.1, read on the forward strand.
CACAGTGCTCTGTATGCAATGACTGTACTACATTCGTGCAATTTTTTTACCTAGTTGATGTACTATGATACAGTGTAGTTTTCTCAGTAAACAAACTTGAGTATCAATCTTTCGAGAATTTTAACAGTGAAACGAGAATTCTAAGCACGAATGAATTAACCATTTTTTTATTTTATATTTTTGTAATTTTTATCAGTTTTTATACTAAATTATGCCTAAATTCTCCTTGGTATTTTCAATTACGGGAGCAATTTGTATTTTATACTGAAGTTTGATTGCAAGAATTATAACAAAATATATAAATAATTGAAATACAATAACAATGAGATATTGCTTTATCAAGGAATTCAATAAGTAATTTCCACCTCAAGTACTTTATATATTAAGTTTTTATTTATTTAATTTATAAACTCACGAAGGTATCTTTATTGATTGATTTTCATTAAACCTGATAGCAGAAATTTGTTGGATTTCATAACTACGATTTAATATTTTTTAAGTTACTTTAAATGGATAGACTTTTTAAATTAAAACTATTTTATCAATATTAACTGGTTAAAGTTTTTAGAAAGTTACGAAAACATATTATTTTGTTTAATTCAACTTAAAGTGTCATTGGAAAGTTGTCAATTTTCATAACTATAATAAGTATTCCGATTTTACTTTCAATAAATTTTAAACTACGTTTACTTATCTTAATTCAACTTAATGTGTCATTGAAATGTTGCTAATCTTTTTAAATATAATTAAGAGATTTCGATGATAAGTTCAAAACTAGAGACTTTCTAAAACACTTTTTCTGGTTTAAGCTTTATAAAAATTGATCTCGACATATAAAGTACTCGGGGTTTCAATTAACCTACTTTCATTCCCAAGGCAAGAATTTTAGCCTAACATATCAATAATAGATATGACAATATTTAAATTAAGGCATGAAATCATAAATACGATGATTACACTAAACAACAATAAAGTTTATAAATGAACTTAATAACAATTAGACTCAAGAAATATTAAATAACGTAATTAATAAAAAAAATACATACTTACAATCTTGAGAGAATATGCAATAAATTACAACAACTTTGAACTTTAGAATTTTCACCCAAAATGCTACAATATCCAAGCTTCTTTCTCAATCCAATCACCAATATCAAAGAAGAAAAAGTAAAACAAGAAAAAGAAGAAGAAAAGTATAAAAATTCTAGTGAGAAGTTAGAACAAAAGAAGAAGAAGAATTAAAACTAAGTATGTATTTGTGTATCAATGAGAATAAAGTAAATGTGTTTTTATAGGGTAAATTGGTGACGGTATATGGGAATTGGTAACGGCGTATGGGAATTGTTGACGGTTGATGGGAATTGTTGACGATAGATGAGAATTATTAATAGTGGATGGAAATTGTTGACGGTAGATGAAAATTGTTGACGGTAGATACATTATTGTTTCACTTTTTGAGTTGTTTGATTAAAATATACTGAATTATTAGTAACTTGCTGTGCTTTTTATTTTTTATTTGTCACCATAATTCCGTAGTAATTTTTACAAGCTTGTTATTTGGCATTTTTAGCATCAATTACCTGAAACACACATAAAAACCAATAATACCGAAATATGACATATTATATGCATTCAATACCAAATAATTAATGTTATTGCTCTAAATAAAACCCATATTTTATAAACTTTTGTAGCGCAATCAGAAATCAAAATACCACTTAACAATTACACTACAAATCGTCCAAAAAAATCAAACTGGAAAACTTTTTTCACTTTCACTAAAACTCGGGCCTTTGGCGTATGGGACACCTATAACGAACGTGTGATGTTTCTTCCAGATTCCTTAATGTCTGTACCATTTTTTACGAAACTAGAATTTTGAAAGAGTATAAGGAAACGTAAATGTACATTTAATTAGTAAGATGAAAGGTCGGTATTATTATATTGTGATAGAATACATGTTGATATCACTTGACAACTAAACTGTAAGTAAGTGAAGACTAAAATGATAAATAATATGTTTGGTTGATGATAGAAACTTGAATGTCATACGTGTCAGTTAGAACATAGGTATGGTTGTAGGTATAGGGAGTAAGCTTGGTTTCGAGAAAGCATAACTTATATTGAAACATGGAGAAAGTTATTCCGTGGCGGTCCTTGGTCTCGAAAGCTTGGTTTCGAGAAAGCATAACTTATATTGACATGTGGAAAAACGTTATTCCGTAGAGGTCATTGGACTCGGAAGTTTGGTTTCGAGTTATCCGGTTCCGTGAGAACATTAAATCTTTAAATAAAGATTCGGAAGGACTGTATATTCTGATTGAGAGGATTATATATCTATGGTTGGCTGCGATGATTGTATAGATGGTTGAGATGTTGATTTTGGTTGTAGTTGCATATCTATAGTTGTAGATGTGTTACTTTCTGTTTTATATACATACATCTTTGCTACAGTTGATGATTTTCTTATATGTCATTTCTTGTTTGGTTGCATTTTTGCACTATTTTCTTATAAAATACTAAGCAAGATCAGGGGCTAAAGGTCAAGGGACTCAAGGTTAGGAAGTGAGCTCATTCAAGATATGTTGTCGGGATGTTATTTTTATCTCTATTACGTTCTTTGGACAGATATGTGCTATTGGATTATATTATTTTTTATTTGATGTTGTAAAATAGTTGTATGGTCAAAACATGATAAAAAGGCCTAGTGGATTTGAACTCTTGTAATCGTGGATTTTTAATAAATTTGATATTGAGATATGTTTTATTTGAAAATATTATTGATAGATGTTGGATAGTTTGAAAGTGACGTACTCGGAGTTGTTTAGAATTTCGAGACTTTATATATTGTAATGGTTGAAGAAAATCAAAATAACTTTATTTAATTGACGGATAAAAAGTTTGAGTCTTATAGAATTAGACTATGAGTATTTTGTGACCAAGTAAAGATCCAGTTATGTATTGCAATAATTGAAGAAAATCCAAATAACTTAATTTAATTGACGGCTGTTCTTCATTGTCGTAATTTATGTCAAGGAGTATTTGTGGTAGCATTTATATATATATAAGACAAATGATTTGGTGGTCCGTCTTGATTATTGTTCATCCCCACACTAGAATGATTCCTACATGACCGACCTATATTAAGATATATTGATTTTTTTAATCAAATTTTAAATGCTTTGAAGTGGCAACTAGTAAAGGTGTATTATGGCTAAAACTATTCCAGTTGAGATTTAATATATACAAATAACTAAGAAATTTTTACATATTTATATGCATAAAATTTCGCTGATCTATTGAGTAATAATATGCCTATAAATTAATTATACTAAAAATTTGTAGAAATTAATTTTGTATTGTTACAATTAGCCATACCATTATTTTTTTTCTCTATGAAATAAAATGATATAGCTAATTATTAACATAATTGCTTAATTATTATGATTGATGCTACTAACGTGAACACACCATATTAATGGCCTCCTTTGCTTCAATTAGAATTATGTTTGGTCCCCTTAGTTTCAAATCCAACAGTAAGTATTCTATGGTTTGAAAAGGTGACACATTTGGTTCCCAAATGTTTAAGAAATGTTACAAGCTCGGTTCTTTGATAGTTTTTTCTCGAACTAATAACAAAAATTATATATTGGTTGAATGACATGATTTGCATAATTGAAATGGCTCTAACCTCCAAGCCTATAATGAGGACAAATTGTTTGAATTACTTTAAATGTGAGACTATTACTATCACAATTCAAACTATGGGGACCATATGGAATTTCAAGCGAAACTATGAGAACCATTAGTGTCATTAACCCGCGCTTTTACAAACAGTCAAAACACTTCTAGATGTAATTATAGAATTTGAGTAAATGTGTGGAAATTTAACTCACAAGTGGGAAATTGATTTCACAATTTAACAATAATCCCAATACTGGTAGTTCTATAGTTAAATTTAATGCCATGCATAAGAACTTATTCTCATTATGTATTTATTAGTATATATATTTAAAATTACTTGAAAATATATTCCATCATGGTCAATATCCATAATTTTCCACGATAATATAGTTACTTTTTAGGCATTTTCTATTTAATAATTTTGATCAAAACAAGTAGAAGCACGAAATGTTCCACATGGAAATGCAATGAATCACTAATCGAATAATTCTAAGATAAGATAGATAACTTTGTTTTGATAAATATGAACTATGCATGCCAAAAATTGTTCAAAAGACAATTCTATTAATACTCATTATTTTAGCACCACATTACTATCGAAACCATTCTATTCTACGTTATTAATGCTATTAGCATCACACTAATAAATTTGTATTTAATTTATTTTATTGACACAACATTAATTACTTTTGGGACCACACATTAAAATTAACAAAACACCCAAATCTTCAATTTTTCTCTAAATTAATTATTTTCCTCTAAACTCGTATTTATTCAATCAAAACACATTATCTTCTCTAATATCAAAGCCACAAAATCTCAGATGTACAGGCACAAAATTTATCAAAATAAGAGTAGTCCGAATTATGATAGTAAATTTAATATTACAATAAGAGTAGTCCCGAATTATGCTTCACATTCATGAATAATAACATATTTTAGAGATTCAAAGGCTGGCTTTTCCTTTTCACCATTGTACCATTAAATTTTTAAAATTTAGAGATGGAAAGGCTAACTAGATCTTAGAGAGAAAGTGGGAAGAGTTATATAATTTATAATCTATTAGTTATTCTTTTAAATTTTAAAAAATAAATCGTATCGGATGCTAATAGTTATTTGGTGTGTTGCCAATAATAATTTGAATTAAAAATTAAATAAAATACCAAAAGTAAAATAGCAAACGCCAATAGAATTGCTCGTACTAAAGTTAACTCCCATGGAAATGTTAAAGGAAGTTCTCGATACCTCAAGCACTTGAGATCTGGTCGTATGAATAAACCTTGGCAATTTATTGCTATTTAGCCTCATAGTTACTCATTTGATCACATAAATAATCAAATATTGAAGAGGAAAAGGAAAAAGATGCAACAAAAATACGAACAATAAGGGGAAAACTAAATTACAAGAAGGAAACCAAGCCATGCGTCCCGGTCAAAATTTTCTATTCTTTTCACCAGTTATTTTTGGTTCCATATGCAATAAAATTTACACCAACGTCATCCGTTAGAGACCATCGTCCCGTCAATGGGTTATACACAAACCCAGCCATCTCCTCCACCTGAAAGAGGGCCAAAAATGAAAAAATAAAACAGAGAGGAAATTTACAATTTTAGAAACTCATTACCTATTCTATGCATGAAATATAGATAGTTCAAGAATATAGGACGTATTCTTCTCACATTTATAGAAGCTCGTTGCAAGATCAAGACTAATTCTTCAGGAGTGAGAAAACTCGACCACTGGTGCGTACCCTTAGGGACCTGCCAGCATCGAAAAGGAAATATACTGTGTGTTAAGTACAATAAAGATTTTGGGTTTTGTGGATTCACCAAGGCCTCCTTAGCCAATTCGTTGTGCAGGGTTCGCCCCTTAAGATGTCTCTTTGATCTTTTAGAAAAAGAAAAAAGAAAGGGTTTTTCTACTTCCTTTTTGTCTTAAAACTGAAAAAAAAAAAAACAGTATTACCCAGCGAAGTATGTATTCTGCTCCAACAATGGCAGTTGCGTAAGCTCTCACAGATCGATTAATTGTTGATATCACGGTGGCTCCACCAGAAACAGTTAGTGCTGCCAATGATTTGCAAAATTCTGCAGGATCTGCTACATGTTCAATTACCTAAAGATATGAAAAACCAGAGGGATAATATCCAAATGAGGAAGAAAGAAAACATAAAGCCGACTAATTTCATAATGCAAGGGCTTGTTAGGTAGTGAACTCACAAGTAAAAATATTGCACAACTATATTACAAGTAAAATGTTGTTCTGTTGACAAAATTGTGCAATTTCTATGCACAGATTCATTTGGCAGCTTTACTTATAAGTTTAGCTATGAGTAAAATAGTACCCTAAGTAATGACTAAAACTTTGGTTACTTGGCCCTTAGTAAAATTGGTATTGAAAAATTGTAATATTTTACAAATGTATGGAATTTACCCCAAATAATTTTCTACGGTTTGAAGACCTTATTAATATTTACGTATATTATCCAATGTTATGAGTGGACTAGTAAATAAAAACATACAAATTCATCCAACAGATTTTTTCACTTATAAGATCTGTATACCCACCTCAAACAAGTGTACTTTTTTACTTTTATTTTTGTACCCACTTGAAATACGGATTACTTTGTACCTATAAGAAACAACCAAACGAGCCCTAAGAGGGAATCTTTTGTTAAAAGTTTAAACTGATTATGATCCATGACTCCCCATGTTTCTTAGTCACCATTTGATTTTCTCGTACCGCTTCTTCGAAAATTTAACACAAGAACCACACAATTAGATATTTTTCATGAGTATCTAAAAGTCGTACCTCTAAAGCAACCACAGCATCAAACTCCTGTTGCTCCTCAACGAGTTTTTCTGCAGAGGATAACGGTATAAACATCTGAACTGGAGTAGGACTCTTGAGACATATAGACTTCTAGTAAGGAATATAAAAACTTCTAACGTCGTAAAAGAAAATTCTCCTTGCAACATTTCGCACTGTGTAAAAAAATTTTAAAACTACCATGACAATGACTGGTGGCCGTTTTTTTTCACTCAGTAAGTATAGGCTGTGCCTTATGAATGAAAAGAAAGAGAATTTACTAAAAACAGTAACCTTGTCAAAGTTAAAAGTGGCATGTACCAGCTGTTGTGCAACGATAATCAATCGCTGAAGTTGATGGATCCAAATCCTAGCCAAGTGAACAATATGCTATAAGTATCTATGCGTACAATTTGAACATAAGAGTGATCAAATCATACATAAACACAAAATTCATTTGGTTCATAAGGGCACCACATCTGCAAGTTGGGCTATCATGGTCATGAAGCTATCTTAATTCAAGAGTTGCAAAGCTTAGCAACAAATAAAAAAAAAAAAAGATGCCAACAGAAACAAGTGATAAGAAAATAGAAGCATACACGATATACTCAATATACTGTAGTTAAATTCGTACATCACTCGAAGGAAGAGAACGTTTGCAATTTTAACTACGTAAACTCAAAAACATTAGGAAGTAACATGTCAACATAAATGCAGACAATCATGGTATGACCTTTTTAATTCTCAATTCATCAACTAAAACAAATTCTATCATTTCCTCGATCATGTTTTCTCTTAAAATGTTTCCCATAAAGAAGGAACAAAGCATCACTCAATACCGGCATTTTATGAAAGTCACCAACAGCTTTTGAAAAAGGAGCCTGCTCACGTAAGACATGATTTGGATCTAATCATAGAAAAGATTCTCTTCGACTGAACCCCTATGAATAAGTATGTCATAAAAATTAAGCTAAGAACAAAATCAAATTTGGGAAGAAATATTCAGATATGCAACTGCTCCTTATAGCTTATGCAGATCATAAGCATATAGACTTTCTTATGGGCTCAGTTTGTTTCAGTGGAAAATAATTTTCCTAAAAAACATTCTCTGGGAAAATTTTTGTTTTCCTTTATTTTCTGGGTGTTTAGTTGTTTGCTAATTTTTCTCTAAAAATTTATCTAATAAAACACTCAAACAAAAAAATCTTTATTTCAAGTCAGGCACTCAAGAAATTAATAATATCCACGTTGGCGCCAACTCATCATGCACTTCTATTTTATCAATAGTCTTTTTGAATCTAATGATTCAAGTAGAAAAAATATTTAATTTATTTTGCATTAATTTAATTAAGTTGACTTACAAGACGTAGTTCTTCTATATTCAATATTATTTTGTTGAATCTCATATATTAAAAGACAAAAGTTACTTAATATGACTATAAGTTATACTTTTTTTTTTACTTGGTTTTTACTTATTTTGACATGTCTAAAGTTAAAACCAAATATGTTTAACTTATTACTTATTTATCTATTTATTATTTTTAAAAATAAGCCGGCTTAATAAAGAATTTTTATTTATAAGTGAGCTTATTTATAAATAAGTTAGCTTCTTAGAAGGAATCAAGTTTCTAGAAAAGTTAGCAAAAACCGTATTAAAGTATCACTCAAAATACGGAAAATATTTTTCAGCAAATTTGGGAGGAAGCTATTTTCCCCAAATTTTGGAAAATATTTTACTGCAAAACAAACATCCGGAAAATGTATTTTCCTGGAAAATTTTTACTTTTCCCCCATTTCCACCAAAACAAATATAGCAATAAAGTAAAAACAATTCCACATCCTCTGAATTACAACGTTTTCAGATAAATGTCTTTTGAGGTAACAATCACCATATTCCCATTTTCTCTTGCTATCATTAGGTACTCACACTCGTAAACCCCAACTTGAAACAAGTGGATCATCCTTCTTAAATAAAGAGTCCACCACTTCATATACACGTGCACTTAAATAAGCATATTTAGAAGAAAATTCATACCGCATGAACACGAGCAATTTTAACATTCTTTTCCACAGCATCAATACCTGTTACAGCAGCTCCCATACGGGCCAAAGGCTGAACAACCCAAATCAGAAAAAGAAGTAAAAACCAGGAAATGCAACACCTAATTAAAATATTTTGTCAACAGTATTCTACAAGAACACACAGAAGCAACAGCAAAAGCGATAATGAATGAGTGAATACATCACCAATGTACAGCTTCACAACTAATGCATGTACAGCTGCATGTCCAATGTACCATCTTGCTCAGTTCTATTTACTTAATCTTAAAAACCTAAGCCTGAACCTAACTTAATATGAAGCAGGGAAGCTACTTCAAGCTACAAGCACACAAGATTATTTGTCACTAGTGTAAACGTCAGGACACTACAAGAACTTATCCGTGTGCAAAGTTTCACAACAATGATGTTTACTTTATAGTTTTTCAAAAACAAAACTACAGTTGCACAAAAGAAGCAAGACAGATTTTGGACCTACAATTATTCCTTGTTCATCATTGGGACGTAAACTATACAAATAAAAAATTAGGTATGAAAGCCTTTTAGAATTGATATGCGACTACAAAGACTGGGGACTACCATGTGACTTACACAATAGTTAACAGGTCATTTCTCCAAGAATATAAGCATATATAAAACAAATAAGAAAGCTGTAAGCAGATTACAAGAAAGGCGTATTAAGATTGTCAGCATTAAAATATGGTGAACCTCTGAAAGAATTCCACCTCCACAACCAACATCAACAATTTTCAGTCCCTCCAAAGGCCTAGCACAACATGGATCCTTCCTGAAGTAATAAAACAATAATTAGAATTTAGAGGAATTGCTAAAGAAAATTCCCATGTTAAGACTTTCAAAACAGATGGACAATAAAGATGGTACTACACGTGATCTTAACAAATTCATTCAATTTTACACCTTTATTGCTTTGTAATATCTAGGGACTTAAATAGTTTGGAAAAACACAATGAGGCATGAAACAAGCATGTAAGCAACATGAATACACATAAAAGCATATGAACTACAAGTGCCATTTCCATAATATTTAGCTAATCATTTTTCTCCATCAAACATATTAACTACAAATTGAGAGCATAATATAGATGTGTCAGAAGCAAACCGTACCAGTATCCAAATACAGGCACTTTCCTTCTTAAATTTTTAAACCATTTTTCTTTTTCTCAGAACTTTCAACCACGTTCCATGTGTCTTCCTCATTCACCGCCACTTCATTTTAGTTTTGGTGAATGACAAGTCACTCTATATAAATCGATTATTTCCAATACACCACTACAACCAACAATACCAAGAAACATGAAAAAGGGAAGAAAAGGACGAAGAAGCACCTAAAATGACGGCAAAGAGCTGAGCGGATAAACACCAATCTCGTCGGGTTTATCACATGCAACGGCTTAAAGGGTCCTTCAGCATCCCACCTAATAAGAACATGAAAAACCAGCTTTATAGACTCTTTAATTGCCCGTCTCAATATTGAAGTTATCAGCATGGTGACATTCATTGTGTCTAAAATCGTTAAAGAAATGGCAGATGTGTTTTCTATATAGAAATGAATAATTGAAGTGCATGCAGGGTTGAATTACTTTGTGACAGAGAAAAATGAAAGCACCTAATCCTATTCATTCTTTTCCATATGGACTAGGGAAAATTATTTGATATTTGTTCAATAGATCATCTCTTGGTCATGTAATGCATAGCAGCATAGACAGGATAGCAGCAAAGGGCTTCAATCTTAATCTCTTTTCAGTACTTAATCCTAGTACTAAACTTAGTTTGATATCTAGGAAGAAACTTTTATCGTGCTTGTTACTTGGTGAATACATGGGTTCAGCCTGCACATCCATAAGCTTTCTAGTAATCTAAGCTAAAAAACAGCCTAAGTATTTGGTCTATTTTCATTTTCAACCCACCAAAAAGACTACTTGAGAATATGACATACTAATAATTAAAACCAAATGCAAATCACTAAAGGCCTGTTTGGTAACGCTTATATTTTCAGCTTTTACGTTTTCACTTTCAATCTTTTGCAAACCCAAAATGAATTAGCATTAGTCGAACCAATTTTTTATTTGTTTTTGCCCAAAAAAAGAAAAGGAAAACCAAAAACCCAAAAGTTCCAGCTTTCCTGCAAACTGTTTAGACCTAAATTAGAGTTTTTATCTCTCAGCAAACTATTATCTGTTTCCTCCACCAAAACTGAAAAATTACATTAAATGAAAAATGAAAATAGCAAGCGGAAATGAAACAGAAAAATACTGTCAAGTTACCCGGTGGACAAAGGGGCTATACATCAAGTGAAGATGAATTACAAATTTACTTTTCCTAAAGTTGGAAGATTTAGTTTTGCTGTGGATTGTTGTGGTCCAAAATTGGAGTTTTGTTAAGTAAAATCGGTGAAACAAGCAGGCTATATTTATGATCACTTGTCTACCAAACAGTATCGCTCCTTCCGTATGCACACAAAGTTTTTGTCTTTCAGCAACAACCATCTATCAAAAGCAATCGCATGTTATATTTTCACCACCAAAACTGAAAAAACAGAAAATTGGAGTTTCATTCCAAAATTGAAGTTTCTATTCAATGAATCGGTTAAACAAACACATTACGTGACTTACGTCTATGATTACTTGTCTACCAGAAAATGTAGATACTATATTTTCGAAAGGTTGCCTTTCAGCAACAACTAGCTAACAAAAGCAATCCGATTTTATATTTTCGCCAGCACAGCAGAAAACACGGTGAGTATAGGAGTTTTGGTCCAAAATTGGAGTTTTGGTTCGGTGAAACCGGTGAAATAATCATGATACATTTATCATTACTTGTCTTCCAAATAACATTGCACCATCCGTACACATGCATAAAGATTTTTTCTTTCCGCAACACCCATCTACCAAAAGCATTCCCATACTATATTTTAGCCACCAAAACTAAAACTAAAATGAAAATAAAAACATATATATGACAAATCATGAAATGGGACCTAAGAGGATTCATAGACACCAAGAAACTCGGTTAACTAGGTTGGATATAGGAAACTCGTTTCTCCCGGAAACCTTTCATTTCCTAAACTCGTATTGGAAACTTGCTTCGTGATAGTATTCGTCATACAAGTAAACTCACTGAAATAACAAACAAATCATGTTTAATTTCTTTTTCTTCAATACCAAATATTTTTTAATTATTCTAATATTACTATAAACTATTTAATAAAAAGATATATATCCATCTTTGTAATTACACATACTTATTGCTTCGTTTTCCCTATATTTTTAAGACCGCATTTTCCGTTTCCGTTTCCGTTTCTGTTTCCTGTTTCCTTCTTCCTTTCTGGCAACTATGATTCGCATCAATCTGCATAATAAGAAACCTACTATTACCCCTCTTCTCTAATAAAATTAATTTTTTTCCCTTTGTAATTATTTTCAACAGAGGAGAGTGCAGTTTTCTCCCTCCACTCCACTGCTTCTCCATACATACACCATGTAGGTAGAATTAATTAGCATTTTTGAGTTGCTGTTGAGAAAAATTGACTCAAGTGTGCAATTTCTAAAATTGAACCTCTATTCTATAAAACCATTCCGCCCATCATTTCTCATTTAATTTCTCCATTTTACTTTCTAAAAATCCATTTTTCTCCTACTAGAAATTTCCTACACCAGTATTTCCATCAAAAGTAATAAAAAAAAAATTACTACAAATATATATCATACAATAAAATACAAAAAATATAGTTACCCGAATCATAACCAGAGTTCTAAAGTATTGTGAAAAAAATATATATATTATTTTTTAACAGAAAAATTGCGAATGGTAAATTTTCCCATTGATTAATCTACCATAGCATTTCTGAAACTTTTTCTACACACAGAGAAAAATACATTTCTCATTTGAGAAACCAAAAGGGAGAAATTAGACATATAGATAGCGTGGTTCGGTTAGGGTTTCGAGTCCAACCAGGTGTCGGCAATGGCGGCGAATTTGGCGATCTCGGCTTCGTCGCGAGACGACGACGACGTCGTTTTGGAGTTGAGCTTGCGAGTTGCTTGGTTAGGATTTGGAGCGGCGGAGTGAGCTCTAGCATGGTGGAGAGTAGCGGCGGTGCGGCGGTTGAGGAGAGAGAAGAGGCGATGACGTGTCTGTCTATTCACCAGTTTTGACGCCATTGTTATGATCGAACCAGAAGCGATCGAGGTATTTTGTTTCCGATTGGTTGGTTAGTTGGATTGCTCAGACTTCTATTTTGTTTTGGGCTCGGTTTTGGTTCGTCAAGGGCTCGGTGCGGTATCCGCTCATTACATGTTCGTAAAGCTAGGTTTTGGTTTTGATCGGCCAATTTATATTGCTCGGCTCGTTTTGCGGCTTGTTTGTTTCAGCTTTGTTCCGAACGTGACTGCGAGATGAAAAATAGAAACGGATCGTCTCCGAAACGTAAATGTGAAACCAATACCGATGTTATTAGTAATTATATTATATTATACACGAAGCGAATGGAATACCAACAAGGTATGTGAAAATAATATATATAATTATAATTTATTTTAATGTAAAAATAATTTATTTTTTTTTATTTAGCGAATTTCCTCCTATTAATCAGAAGCAAATTTACAGCAAATAATTTTCGAAATAAACGAGTTTTCAACACGTGACCGAATTTCTTGATAATTATGGTTTGGAAACTAAAACCATATTTATTTATTTTAACGAGTTTCCTCTCGTTACGAAAATTTTTCGGAAGCAAATTTAGGGTAAAGGTTTCAAAAAAATATCATTTGAAAATGAATTTCAAAATAAATGGGTTTCTGTCGTGTAGCCGAATTTCCTGATAATTATGGTTTCGGGGCAAGAAATGATTTGTTGGTGCGAGTTTCAGTTCTTAAGTCCTCTGTTTATTTACTCGATGCCAAACGTCTTCACCCAGGACTTGTATTAATTCATAACTTTCATCAATCATTTATTCTTAAAGCTAAACTGTATTTGGTTTTTTAGTTTTTAAATTAAGCTCGTATGTTATTTTTGTTCTAAATATTTTAAATAAGGTGTATTCAATTTTCTTTTCTTAATAACTAATAATATATTTATTTATTTAAAAACTACAACCCAACTAATTTTAAATTTCATTAGTGTGCCAACATTTTACCAATTTAGTAATTTGTAACCCAAGGTGCAATGAGATAAGATGATAGATGTGCAATTATACACA
>MKEJ01009703.1:0-10236 GCA_001753735.1 Embelia ribes
AACGGTAAAAGAATATTCCATTGGAGTTAACAGAATATTCTTGATGTGGCGATGACGTGGCACCCGGGTCGGGTCGAGTCGGGTTGGATCAGGCTTCGGGTTGGTCACGAGTTGGGTCGGACCTGGTCAACGGTCAATGAGTTGACCGGTCAATGGGTCAGGGCCACTGGTTCAACCAATATCGGTTCACGGGTCACTGGTACAATTTGGCCCGGTCACGGGTCACTGGGTCAATTTGGTACGTTTCTCGGTTCACTGGTTTGAACCGCACGTGTGTTACACGTGCGAGACTGAAGCCACGCATCTTCTTCCCTGCAACAACGCGTGGGGCGCGTGAATCCCACACGCAGACTCTGTGGTGGCGCGTGTGGGCTACGACAAGCTTAGAATTTGATTATTTTTACACCAAAATTTTTAGCTTAAAATGTAGAGTCCAATTATATGTTCACATGTAATTTTCAAACAAAGTTCAAAATTCGCAGTTGAGCAAAAATTGACAATACGACCAATGCTGGCTTTGATACCACTTGTTGATGGTGCAAAAATTTATTCCTGAGCAAAATTTACAAACCATATACAAAAATATTACAATTTTTATATCTCATACCCCCCTCTCTCTTTTTCTTTCTTTATTTGGTGTGTCTTATTTGTTGCAACTAGGCTACCTTTTATAACCTCAAAAGTGATGTGATTCACACTAAAATTATCAATGTGAATCACATTTTTGTAGGTGTGAATTAAATGCAACAATAATGCAGTAATTTTTATTAGAATAATTGTTAGTTAGTTGTTAGTACATGATGAAAATTAGCAATTGATCAATTGGTTTAAGTATCATTGTTTATTATTGCAGAAAAATTGTAGCATTTTGACGATTGAAGCGATAGGTAGTTTTATGATTAAGTATTTCATATACAATCGGAGTGCAATGGCCGTAACCTAACAATTGCAGAAAGCGAAGCTGTGCACTTTTTTCAACTTCGCTCGACCCATCTAAACTTCAATATCACACATTATTTATTTATACAATAAAATTATATTTTTAATAATTTCATATCATTCTTATCACTTTCATGATAAAATTCTTAATAAAAATATGCATTTTTAATATTTTTTAATTTGAATATTTTTCATATGTTGAAGTTATTAAAGATAAAAGATCATATTTCATGCAATACAAACTTATTTAAAATAGATAACAATAATTTACATCAATAATAAAAAATAATAATATTAAACACATATTTTATATCCTATTATTATACATCCAAAAGGAATGGCATGAAATAAAGAAATATAAGTTGCACCTTGTTGCCTTTATGAGAAATGGCTTTGTTGTGAAAATAGAAACTGGGGTTGCACAAGGTCATCATAACCAACGGTCCGCATAAAATCTGGTAATTGATAATTATCTTGTGTGCTATCATCATAAGGAAAATAACTAGAAGAAATGAGATACATGCTCTATGGATTAGAATAATTCTGACTATCGCTACTAATAGACAGTTTACTCCCACTGAAACCATATTATCCTAAATTATACATTCATTGACTTGAAAATCTCTCTAGTGACTCATTACAAGATCTTAATTTTGTTTCTTCTTGTTATTTTTGTCTCATGTGTAAATATCATTAAGTTTGGAAGTTTTTCTTGAGACTTGCAGTATGAGATTTATGATGACAATATTATTACCTATAACTTATAGTCCAAAATTTCCACAGAATTTGTTATCATTCCTCATACTTTTATAACTATGATCACCTTCTACATTATTTCCTCCATTATCATATAAAGTATGATAACCATTATCATCGCTTTAAGTAGCAGAAAGACTTGAGCTTGAACTTTTGATAGCATTTCTTTTTGCCAATCACTTTTACTTTCACAAAATTACTATTCTAAAAAGTTTTTTTTGGCATTTTATGAATTAGTTAATGAATCATTCTTATATTGTTTGATGAATTTTCTGTATATGTCTAATTTTCAAAATAGCATTGCTTATTTTTTTAATTTTAATATATTTTTCTAATCGCCGTAACAACCAATATGGTATCGTAACAGCCGATATAATAGACATAATATCCATTAAATTCTCGCCAACGTAACGATCTGCAATGGCTTCGGATGAGACCGAAACCGTTATATAATGGTATTATGTAACGGTAATGGCAGATATTTAAAATCGTGATGGATTGTCAAGTTTTAATTTGAAGTAACCACATTCTGAATTTTCCAGGGAAAATCTTGTGAACGTAGCGATTGAACTAAGTGATAACACGTGCAATGGTCGAAAGGGATCCTTTGTTTTAAAAAAGCCTGGACAGTTATCGAATTGGAAGCAAAAACAATAACTTGGTTCGAATAATGGGAAAAACGACATGAAGGTAATGTTTTCATGTCAACAAAAGCATATAGTAATACAAAAAATAAGGATGTCCAGTTAGCTGTCAAGACAACACGTGACAGAGATACAGGTTATCCAACTAACTAGATCAGAAACTTGACAACGGTGACCATGCATGTAATATCACTTTTAAACGCGAATTAAAATCTCGTTGGATATTGAAATAGACATTCATCATCTGTACTATCATGCTCGAGAAGTATTTGAAGAAGTTGTCTAAGGTTTCTTAGGATGTCTACTGAATCATTCTCCCCTTTTGTCGGGTGATAATTCGATTTTTTATATTTTGACCTTATGATGATCGGTTTTCATAGTCATTAGGCATCCGTTTTTCCCCTCGAAAGATGTCACTGTCCTGATAGCATATATACCAAATTTATTTTCCTTTTGCCCCAAAAATTGACAATTCCATGTCATTGCTTTTCTTATTTAGGAATCTCTTTGAGTGGTCAATATACATTCTTATTAATTCAGTATATATCAAATTAGTTGCATCTTTTATGATCGGTAGTTTAACAGTCCTTTTCATCATTCCTCTTTCCCTGCTCAGAGAAGTTGCATATCTGTTTGGTTGTTTACTTCATAGTTAAGTTTTAAAAAAAACTGCCCATTCCAAAAGAACAAATTTCTTTGCTATACGCTTATGAAACAAAATTTAAATGTTAATTTCCGAGTTTGGACTCAGTTCATGGTTCTTTTATGCTTGTATAATGGCATATATACATAATTTTGGCCCCGAATAAGGACCATTTTTAGTTCGATTGGATAATGCTTACTCGCTAATATTCTTTGGAACGGACCAAGTTTTTCCTTTCTTGAATCAATTGAAGGGCGCATGATGGTTCTTTATTAGTCATCTTCAAAATTAATAAAATAAGCTAAAAGAATAGGGGAATTATTGTTTTCCCACGTATCAATCAAACTCCTATTTTGACTCAGAGAATAGTGTGGGGACATTAAATAGTTGCGAAATTCGAGCGAGCAAAATTTAATTATGGTTTAAATTTACAATATTAGTACTTACATGGACATTCGAACTTTATAAATGCCAAATTGAGAAGAAGAAAAAAATAGATTGTCAATACCAATCATGCTTTTTCACATGTTAAGACATATATATTAGGACAAAGTACCAAAAATTTAATATCACTCAACTCGGAAGAATATTTACAAAGCTATGTCAACGCTAAAATCACGAACAAATAATCTCAATTAGTTTATTATTAGCAATGATTTTTCCCATTACAGAAAAACACTAACCTTTCTTTTAGGGGTGGGGAGAAAGAGTATTAGCACCGACAAAGATGGCTGTTCTAATGCAATCTCTCCATTAAAATTGAATGATTCTGATTTTCCCAATACATAAATAAATCGTATCATCGTCAAAAGAATTAATTATATACAATAAGATTTTAATGTAGAAAATGCTTTAATGCAGCCCCTTATTTCCTTATTAGCACTACTCTTTGAAGATTATTTATTTATTTGTTTTAATTATAAAAAAAAAAAAAACAAGTGTGAACACACAGAGGGTACGTTGGCAATTATTTATTAAGTCCGGGTCACATATTTATTGTTAATGTGGTCTTTTTCTTTCTTTTTTCTTTGACCCTAATGTTTTGTGATCCAAATTGAACCTTACGTATGAACACCCCAACTCCCGATAGACCATTCCTTTTTCAACAATCATGGATAATATTGACCTAAAATAATGGCCATGTTAAAAATCATGCAAAATAATAATAATAATAATAATAATAATAATAATAATGATAATAATATTCTGCATGACAGTAAAACAAGAGATCAAAATTTACGTGTTTCAGTCTCAAGTTAAATTAGTTTAACTTGAACTTCGTTCACGAGATTAATACCAGTGTATACTTTTATTTATATAAAAAGAGATATTACAACATGGTACAATATATAAAATAAAATTGAAAATTTGGATTAAACTTGATCAATTCTCATTCTTATTTTCTCTATTTTTTTCTCTTTCCTGATCTTTCTCTATGCGCCCGAGCACTTTCTTTTGTGTTTTTTATGCTTTTGTTACCTCTGCTCTTCGTCCGTTATTTATAGATGAAATGGTGGAGGTAAAGTCAAGATGGTTGGCCAAGCTTGTGCAGTGCATAGTATTTACATTTATTAATTGAACTCAATACTTACATCAACCACATTAAAATATCACATCAATAAATATTTTATAAAAGAAAAATCTAAGTCCATATCACTATAATAATATAATTTAATAAAAAATTTATCTTTTAAAGCAATACCAAGCTTATTAAAGATTGCGCAATATGTGAGGATCTGTAGTCACACGAGGCACAACTCATGGCGAAAAATTGTGAGTTGGCTAAAAATGAGTTATTAATTGTTGAAAAAACAAAAGCCGATAGCGTTGGGTATGCCCTTTCTAGGCTTCTTGCCGACATAGAAATATAATTTGTTTTTCTATCTGTCATGTTAATTTTGTGGTTACATTTTTCCGTCATTTGGTTATCCATTTTCAATAAAATGGAGAGAAATAGTTTAAAAGGCCAATTGAGTGCTCTCTTTTTTGGTCAATCTTAAAATATTTAACCTCAATAACATATTTATAGCCATTGGCAGATTGTTGTCAAATATAAAAAAAAAAATTGTTTCTTTATTTCTTCTTCTTTGCGTGCAAATATTAGCGAAGTGTCTTAGAAGCATGTATGAAGTACGGGGAAACGGTTAGCTTTTATGTTGTTCTCTTCCTATTTCACAAGCAATGATAAAAACCAACATTACTTAATAATATAATTTGGGTTATGAACCGAGTGACTCCAATTATGGAGTCTCGTATAGACTTCAACAGCGTTGAATTACTTAAAAATGCAGCAAAAGCTTTAAATTAATAATAGAATTTTCATACCCGACATGGTATGGATGAACATACTCATATGTTGCGTTTTCCACATATATTTTTGGACAGAAGTCACGTATACAATGCCAATGTTGTAAAATATATTTTAATTTGATGGCGGATGAAAATTATACTTTTAAACTAATGCAAGGAATTTTATCTAAGACAAGAATATTGGAATGGTTTGAACGTGACAAGTTTAGATTCAATTCGAAATATTTGACAACGCTATTACATTCACGCTATTGTGGTGATTGAGAGATTCTGGTCCCTTCCACACAATTAAAGTGCATAAAAACCAAGAGTTATATTTCATATAAGCTTTTTAATCTGCTGGCGGGTGATGGTGATGGAACAAAATTATAAAATTAGTATAACAAATCGGGACATGTAATCCTCACGCCATAATATGAACAACAATCATCATTAAAACTACTCAAAGACTAGTTAATATTCACCCCGTCTGACAAATAATTAAGCTACAAATAATTGGACAATACATTTTTTAGGAAACTTTAAAATATAATATTTTAGCATTTAGATGTAACAAAAATATCAAATTTATTCTCATGTTATATTCAAAAATATAAATTTGATATTTTCATTGTATCTAAATATTAAATTATTATTTTTTAATTTCTTCCAAAAACGCCTGATGTATAATATATATTGTGTTGACACTTGAATGTCACAATGTGTAACAAGACGAATTTTAAAAGTGAATTAAAGCTGTCCTTGGTGTCCTGCAAGTTTGTGAAAAGGATATATTTGAAAAAAACACAATTTATTAACACAATCAGTATTATATCTCTATGGGGCAATGGATGCATACTAATTAATAAGTCCAGCTCAGCAGTCCAAACGCTAACTAATCCCACTTTTTAAAAGATTGAAGGACGGATAAATGGCTAACCGTTTCCTTCTTACTTTTGTCGCCATGAGGTTTATGAATATTTCAGAATAATCCTAACGTAAATAGATTATACCATCCATTTTTTATTTTAAAATATTTTGAAGTTAATAATTATAAAAATTAGAGACAAAATACAGTGTACAATCAAATTATATATGAAATTATAAAATCTAATTTTAAGAAATGAAAAAAATATATAGAGAGAGAATGAATGCTACATAAAGGGTAATTTTAAGGGTAATTTATGATTTTAAATTGAATTTCACTTTACTCCTAGAATTATTGGGGTAAAGTGAAATCAATATATAAACTTCATGGGGGTAATGAAATTTTAGAAACCTTAGGAGTGATTTGAAATTGTCATAAATCTCGTGGGGCGACTATATTTTACTCTATTTAATATGTTTGGTTTCTATTTTGGTAGGTTATCTCAATCCTTCACAAATAATTAGCTTTATTTATAATTTGAGATGTATAAAAATAGTTGCATAATTTTATATTGCGAATTGATATTCTTTGTGCTATATGACATGTAAACTCTTGAAATTGTGCAATTTTTGAAATGACAAAATTATCATTTGAAATCAAAATAATTACAATTTTAATTGATATAAAAAATAAAAACTATCAAAGATTGGAGACAGATTTGTTTTAGGATATTGGTCCTCCAATCCTTCATACGTATTATCAATTTTGTTCTAAGACAATATTTTTTAAAAAAACAGAAAATAATTCATTTTGTAAAATTAGAATTAAAACTTTGAATCACGTCTATTCGCGGATAATATTTACATATAAATGTCTCTATTTTCCAAAATCCCAGATTCCACTGCTATGTATATACATATATTTAACGTATATGGATATATATACGTGCATCTATTTATATGTATATAGATTATATAAAATATTTTATGTATAGCTGGTTCTGGTTTGATCCGATTTCGGTTCTAATCCAGTTTGTTACTAGTTTTAAAACGTTCAAAACCTAAAATTGAACCAAAATTTTCAATTCTATATTTTTAAGAACGGAAACCAAACCAAAACTAATATAGAACCTAACAAAAATAAAACCAATATATTTGGTGCAGTTTGCGATTTCTTCTAGTTATTTATTAACCCCTATCTTAAATTATTAGTCTATTTGACTATTTCACTGTTTAAATTGTAGTTAAAATAGTACTTAATTAAATTACCCTTGTTTAATACTACACGAATAACAATGTTTATATTTTTCAATTATTAATAAAGCTCATATTAGAAAAAAAAAGAAGGTATAATTTATTGCTTTAACCTTATTAAATGAATTTTCTTAGCATGCGTGAAAACCAAGAATCAATTTCGGACTGAAGGAGTAACACTACCAAGATATTAATAATATTTAACAATAACAATACAATTATTTCGTAGAATCGGAATACGGCAAAGATGAGTGTCGTCCGATATGAATCGGGAGGTCTCCAATTTTATTTTTATTTTTATATACAGACCAATAACCTCATTTACTTGCGTTGCTGCCAGATTTTCTTCATTTATTTATGGTCGTCTAAATTATCCAATTCTCTCCAAATTTTAGTGGATGGTTCCAGCTTTGTCTCAATTACCAACGAGTCATGTTGTCACACTTTGGAATTTGTATCCTGGAACATGACTAATTACACAGCTATCATACGAATACATAATTTTGTTCCAAACTTTTTTATTACAACTTTTGAACTACAAAAACAAATAGTAAAACATGTTCGTTCGGTACATACCAAGCGTCTATAAATAATACAAATACAACCCGAGTCTTATTAAAAAAAAAAAACATAAACCCCTAATCCAAATGGTCGATGATACGCAAGGGCACATGATTACACACAACAATACTTTTACTACCGAGTGAGCCTCCTTGAAAACTAGCCGCAAGTAGTAGCTCCTTCAACGCTGCTAACTGTCATGTTCGTGCAGCCACAAAAACACGACGGACAATTAGAGTTACCTGATAATTCTAAGTATATAGCATAACAGTATGTACGCCAATATGTCTCACACAATGTACATAAGCCATGTTATCGTTCCAAATTCTTGTCATTAATTCTTACGTTACATGTTCCATAATTTGCCTCGCAAACCTTCTTACCATACACATTATATTTGAATCAATTCTTTATTAATTTTCGGACTTAAGAACTTTGCACCTAACTTATTTCATTAGGTGTGTGTTTACTCGCTTACAGGACACCAAACACGTGATTTTAATTTGATAAGTTTGGACTTAAGAACTCTGCACCTAAACTATTTTATTAGGTGTGTGTTTACTCCTCTACGGGTAATAAACACACAATCTTAATCCTAGCAATTCAGACTTAAAATTTTTGCACATAATCCATTTCATTAGGTGTGTGTTTACTAATTTACGCTTAATAAATGAGCGAACTTAATCCTAGCCCGGACTTAAGTATTTTGTACCTAACTTATTTCATTAGGCGCGTGTTTACTCCCCCTACCGGACATAAATGTGCAAAATTAATCCAAACAATTTATTTAATCACTTTTACCATTTTCACCTTTTAACCTACATTTATCATCTGCTATTGGGATGATGTGTTTTTAACTGATTGTCACCTAATTAATATATTACCTACTTCAGTTTTATGTAACAAATCACCTTTTGAGAAATTGTTTTCACGCCGCCCCTAATTGCGTACCCTCTTTTGTGTGTTTAGTGGTGCTTGTTAGTCACTTCAACGTCAGTACAATAAACACAAATTTACGCAACGTTATACTACGTGCGAGGTTCTAGAGTATGGGTAACATTATTTTGGCTATCGTTGTCTAGACCCAAAAATCGGTCCTCTCTATTCGGCGAGCCATGTCATGTTTGATGAAAACTCTTTCTCACATACTAATTGAAAAAAAATAATAGCCTCATCACATAAGTGGTTCCAAAGCAAAATTCGATAAGAGGAGCCAAATGAATTTTTTTTATTGATCGACATCCAACAATTTTATTTAAATTTTTTAATAATTTGTGTTGTTAGCAACCGAAAAGAGAATAATGAAATGCATACAAAAAGTCATATTTGAAGAAAGGGGGTGGGGCTACAAAATACAATGGAGAATTTAGGGGTGTTAAGTGTTTGACTCGAAAGATTATGGGATTTTTGTGGCATAAATTTGAACTTTAGTAGTATGTATCAAAGCGCGAAAAACCTAAATTTGCGGCGCCTCTCACTCTGTGACTCACTCAATTCGATCTCGGAAACCTAACTGCAAATCAGGTTCTTTCCTTTGATCTCTCCCACCGAAGGGCTTATTTTTGTTCGAACTTGTTTCTACTTCTATTTTGGTTTTAATAATATAATATATGAAAGTATGAATTAATTTGATGTTGACTTATATATAATTCATTACAAGTCTAGCACAGAGTAATGTGTATGTTGATTCACATTGAATTAGTGTGTTCACTGATATGAATATGATATGTTTTAAAACTAAATAAAGTCATAAATTGTATTAGTGTTATAGTAATTATTTTGCTTTTGTCAATGAAGTGAAGAGATAGGTGTCTAATGCGAGTAAATGTTTTATGATCAAGTTGTAATACTAATGCAATGCAATGCAAATGGACATTGTTGGCTCCACCTATTAGCAAAATAAATAAATAATACTGTGAGAATTAGGGGCTTTGATTGATGAATACTACTTTCAAAGTTTGCATATATATATATATATATATATATATATATATAGGGTGGTTTAGACTTTGTTCTGTTTTGGTTTTGATGAAATGAAATATAGAATAAGTTAGGGTTGCCCTTGATTGATTTCACTGCTCGTATGTAAAAATGTTGCAGTAAGTCTTAACTCTGTGGCCTGTTTTTAGGCTTGCAGAAGAGAAGAAAAGATCAGAGGTTTAAAACTTCTCTGTCAATTAATGCAAGTTTTGTGTCTCTTTTATGCAGTAAGATTTAGTGATTCAAGTGGGTGGGGGCCCTTTCATCCTGTCTTCCCTTCAATTTTTTTTTTCTTTTTAAATT
>MKEJ01009705.1:0-14649 GCA_001753735.1 Embelia ribes
CTAGAATAAAAGTGTAATATTTATTATCGTAGGGATTAGACGAGTTGTAACTCTATATATTGATCAAAACATGTAGCTTGTTGGTTGTTTTAAACATGGAGTTTACTTAATTGTTGATATTATATTACTACATGCAAGCTACAATATATTTCTATTATGCACGCTATGATGTGAATGTTGTAGTATGAAATGTGCGAGAATTGGCGATGTATAGCAATATTTCTTTTTCTTTTATTTTTCCTTTAAAAAAAACTATATTTTCATTTTTTATTTATTTAAAGGAAAAACACTCACATTGATAATTTTTCATTCATCTATTTCCTTCATCCGAATATGATGATACCACTCTTTAAATCAACTTTTGAAAATATTTTCGATCCATATAGCTCATCAAGCATATAGTTGAGCCCAGGTATAGGATATCGATACTTCAATGCTATCTTTTGGATTGCCTTACTATTAATACATAGCCTCATGCTCCCACCTTTCTTTGGAAGTAATAAAGTTGGAACCGAACAAGGACTCATCTATTCCCAAATATAACCTTTCTCCAATAGTTAAGTTACTTGCCAGTGCAACTCTTTGGCCTCATCCGAATTACATCTATAGGTTGGCCTATTTGGTAAGGTTGCCCTGTAATGGGTGGTAATCCCTGTAATGGGTGGTAATCCCTTCAGTAACACTTTGGGAAACATATTATTGAACTCCTTCAAAAGTGTCACCACTAGCAGAGGAAGCAAACACTTGTCACATTACCTAACTTCCCTCAGAATAGGCATTAGAACATGATTGTTAGTATTTAATGCTTGTTCAATCTTTCCCTTACTAATAATTAAAATTTCTTTTTTTCTCTTCTCCATTAGGACTTGATCGTTTTGTAATTATTAAGGTATAAGAAGTGCTAGAACAATGTTTCTCCCATCCTTCACAAATAATCTAGTATTCTTAGACCCATCATGTACAACTCTCCGATCATATTGCCATGGTCTCTCCAAAACAATATGTCTCACACTTATTGAAAATCACATAAGACCTCATCTTTATACCTCCTGATCGAGAATGGAACCAAAATCTAATTGGTAACCCTTATATATCGTTCTTCATTCAACCATTGTAGCTTGTACGGGTAAGGGTGCCTTGTAGTAATTAGTTTCAACCTTTCAACTAAAGTCATAAAACCAACATTAGTGCAACTTCCGCTATCAATAATTACACCATTAACTTTCTCGTTGACTTTATACCTTGTGTGGAAAATATTTTCAAGTTCCTCATCGATTACCTTTTCTTGTAAATTCAGTACATATTGAACTATAAGTACTTCTCCATTTTCAGTGAATTGTAAATTATCACCATCCGAGCCTTTAGCCTCTTCTTCTGCGAATTCAGCCTCATCTTCACTTTCAATTTGTTGTTCTCGAACAACCATCACCTTCTTGTTCAGACATTTAGAAGAAATATGCCCAGAGTCTTGACATCTAAAATACTTGATGTCTCAGGTCCTCCCTTAAGGCTTTAGAACCTCTTTCTCTTTTGCTAGGTTTGCAGATTGTTTACTTGATTCTCCTTTATCGAACCTATTTGCATTCCGATTGAAACCTTTCCTGTGGGTGTTGAAGTGTTAATAGTCTTGCTACCACTTTGCCGAGATATGTTAGACTTAGTCTAACCACATTTTTACTGCCTTTCCACCTTAATAGCAAGTTTGATTACATCCTCCAAGAAAACATAAGATCACAACTCCACTTATTTGTAACTTCATCATTCAACCCTTCTTAAGAACCTTACAATCGTTTCTTCTTCAGGTTCATATAGTTCACATCTCATCATCAATCTCTCAAAATCTTGTACATAGTCTTCAATGCACATACAACATTGTTGAAGAATTTGTAACTGGATATATATCTCTTGCTTATAATACTAAGGAACAAATCACCTTTACATTAATCGCTTTATAACCCTCCAACTTCTTATCTCCCCATTGCCATCTCTCATTAGTTGAGCCTTTAAGTAATACTACCAAAAAAAAAAAAAGAAGAAGAAGAAATGAAAGAAGAAGAAGAGAACAACCCCAGCTATGACGTATAGCCTGAAAATGAATCCAAAAAGGAAGAAGAATTTGAGGATGAAGAACTGACGTATGAGAATCCTTTTCCCGGTCTCATATCACAAAGNNACAAAGAAGCGACTACGGTGCCGAAAGTCGAGCGGTGATTCAGGCGCGAATGCAGTTTACAAGAATTTCCCTTCCAACTTTTTGAGCTAATATAGACTTGACGAGCATACCGTGGTGGGTTGCTTTTATGGAGACTACATTCCAACATGCCGGGGTACGGAATGAACTAGACAAGTTAAGTTTGCATTATGTTATCTACGTGATGAAGAGATGCCTAGTGGCATATTACGATAATGGCTTTATACGACATCAGTTGGGAGAAAGTGCGAGATTAGGAAAGATTTAAATAATTTTTTGAAGGGCATTTTTACAATTAGGTTGTGAATGAAGAATGACATCAGCACTTTATCAATTTGCACCAGAATGAGTGTACTGTTCTTGAGTACTACTGGGAGTTTTAAAACCTTTATAGATATGCCCCAAAGCTAATCTTGATAAGAAGGCAAAAGATGGAACATATTATGAAATGGGTTGGGACCGCAAATTCAAGACATGATTGCCCCTCATTGACCATATAATTATGAGCCCATAACAAATTTGACCAAAGATACGGAGAAATTTTTACAATAAGGTAATTTCCTGTAAGGACTTTTATATTTGATGTACGAGGACTTACGAAGCTATGTGGTAAGTTTTACAACGACTAGACAAAATGGACTATCATTACACTATAATAAAATGATGCTATTTCTGAAACTCTAAACTGTATATACTGAACTTCCCAATGTTGTTAAGATGAATGCGACTAGCAAATATAGTTGAAGAAACTTCCCAGGGAAAATGATGAAATTGTAACACTTAACTATTTCAGATGTATGGAAGATGACGGAGACCGGGATAACGATGACGAAATATGAATTAAGATAGAATGTGACAGGAAATAAGACCCTAGAAGGTGACCTAACCCTAAGATATTGATTACCTTGGACTTTGAGGATGAAGTCCCAATTACGTGTGGAAAGTTGTAACACCCCAAAATGACCTATCCTTAAGAAAAAGGGTAAATTAGTTGACATATCGGTTTTGTTAGTTGACAGTTAAGATTTGTTGACTTATTAAGTAAATACGTTGATTGATATGTGTTCAGCCATAAAAGTTTCCAAGTGTTTAGACATATGGTAGCTCGGCAAAATAAAGAGAAAACAATATTTTGCTACCTCTATTAACATCAGAAAACATTCTTCTTACATTCCCTTTTCTCATATTGTCATTGTAGGGAGGGAATGAGAGAAAGTTGAGAGAATTATCAAGAAAACCATCAAAGACTTGATGAATTCATGCCACACCCAGGTCAAATATGCATCTAAGAGTTTGTATGTTTGTAACCACCCAACAAATTCTCAGCTTTAAGGTAAGACACACTCTGCCCTTTGGAAAAATTCAAAGAAATACCCACAGGCAACTCAAATAAAGGGTGAAATATTGCTTTTTGGCACGAACTATGAAGTTTGGGCTCTAAGAACTTCGCATAAAGTTGATGCTCCCGAAGAGTAGAAGGTACAACACGGAGATGTTCTCGGTGTGCCTCCTCCATTGGTGAATACACGAGAATAATATCGATGAATACAACAACAAAACGATCAAGGTGAGTTTGGAAGATTCGGTTCATCAAGTCTATGAATATAGTAGAAGTATTCATAAGACCAAAAGGCATTACAAAAAACTTATAATGCCCATAACAAGTTTCGAAATATTGTCTTTTCGATGTGGTCCTTTTACACCCGCAATTGATGATAATCCAATCAAAAATCAATCTTATAGAAGAAACGAGAACCCCAAAGTAGATAAAAAAAGATCATCAATACGTGGCAAAGGGTACTTATCCTTTATCATCACGCGATTCAGATTACGATAGTCAATGCACATGCACATCGAGCCATCTTTATTCGGAACAAATAATGATGGAGCACCCCAAGGCTAAGAATTCGGCTTAATGAACCCTTTCAACTTTAGATCATTAATCTATACTTGCAGCTTCTCCAACTCCAGTAGACCCAAATGGTATGGCGTAATAAAAACAGGTTTAGTGCTCGACATTAAATCAATAGCAAACTCAACCTCTCACTCATAAGGTAGCTCACTAAGGTTATTAGGGAATATATCAAGGAATTCATAGACAATCGATAAAGACTCCGCCGCTATAGAAAGACTAGCTATCATCACAGACAAACTAGTCAAGCCACGATGCGTATAGGGAAGCATATGATAACGGTATCTCTAGAAAATAACGTTGACTCCTGTAAGAGTTCTCATCATCACCTTACGCCTCTCGTAATTAATCACAACATAAAAGTTCGTCAATCAATCTATACCCATAATGATATTGAAACCTAACATGCCAAATACTACAAAATGATATATGAAAATATAATCTACAATCAGAATCTCGTACTCCTGATATATACGATTAATATGATAAGTATTATCTCCCAGAGTATCTACATATATAGGGAAATTCAAACACTCCATAGGCAACTCCAACATCAATGCAAAATATAAAGAAATAAATAAACGCGATACACCAGTATCAAAAAGTACATGTGCCCACGTAGATAAGAAAGGTACGATACATCAAACGACAGATGGCTCAACAACATCTGGAGCCTGAGGTATGTGATGAATCACATAAACACAAGCCTATGATGGCTAGTCCTACTGAAATCCACCATGCCCTACCCCCACCCTGATATCCTTCACGAGCCATACTCCCACTCTAAAGAGAAGATAAAGAAGGTATATTCTACAGTGCCCTAGGATCCATGCCAGAAGATGAAGGTTGCTACTGACCACTACTAGGCCCATCCGGAATGGTGAAATCCTTAAGACAACGAAATTGATATGGCTCCTTTGGCCACACCAACGAAAAGCAACCAAAGGGCAAGCTGCCTGTAAATGTCCTCCCGACCCACACATACGACAAACTGCGGGAAAAGTGGAGTCATGAGCCATATGACCCTGATAGTCATACTAAAAATACAAAAAATCCTACATTGTAGAACCTAAAGAAGTAAAAAATACAGGCTGAGATCGCCCGCAAGAAAAGGAAAAGTCACCCCGCGACCTCTTCTTGCCACTACCTCAACACTTGAACCATGCCCACCACCACTACCACCACCTCGGCCTTCACCTCCACCTCTGCCAGTACGACCACCAAGAGCACCCGAACCCACATTCGATCCCTGAACAGATTGCGACTGTGAACCAGAAAGTTGACCTGAAGATCGAGTATAATGAGAAGCATTCGGCAGCTATATTCTATCTCTATCGCCACATCAACACTCTTCTTAAACATATCATGAGGATCCTCCATCACATGGGTTTGAAGAGAAGGTCACAACCCATTCTTGAACCGACGGCTACACAACTTCTCTATT
This sequence comes from Embelia ribes, assembly GCA_001753735.1. NCBI lineage: Eukaryota > Viridiplantae > Streptophyta > Magnoliopsida > Ericales > Primulaceae > Embelia > Embelia ribes. The sequence goes on from MKEJ01009705.1 coordinate 5,548, forward strand.
GAAACAAGCTCAGTCATGTACCAATAAAGATCGGTGAAAGAAATGAACCCCCTTGAACAAGATTTACAAACTCTTCCTGCTTAACATCTTGGGGAAGAACTCCTCGAGAAAAAGATCATGAAAAGTGGGCTACTCGATACCCTCTAATCCATTTACTTCTTCTTTACTTTGCTACCACCTTGTCGCCTTCCTTCGAAGATAGAATGGTGTTGTTTCCATTCATAGATCATCTTTAATCCATTCATAGATCATCTTTAACTATTTGAAAAGATTTAAGGATTCTCTCCAGGTCCAAGTTCCAATCCTCAGCTAAAATTGCTTTACCGTCATCTTGAAATGTCGGAGGATCCATCATCCTAAAGTTTTTCTGGGCTGATGATGCCCGAGTATCTCCGCTTTCCCTTGAACCATGTGCCACATGATTCAATGCCACTTACAACATTTGAGGCATTCTAAAAGACTCTCCAAGTCTATCTTGAGCTTGGGGCAAAACTTAATGTTGAGACAAAGGAACATCTTTCTCTAAGCTCACCTCTTCACTTATCATGTCCTCCAAATTGGGAATATTTTCACCTTCCCATATCTTCCCTACCCTTGCACGAATGTGCCTTAGATGCACCTCTTCTTCGTCCTAAACATCTATGTGACCATCACATCCACACACATTACTTCCTCTTACTCCGCATCTATCTCTACCACGACCACCTCGCCCTCACACAATTACTATACTTCACATTAACAATGAAAGAGGAAGAAAAGTCAATCGTATAAATGTATGATAGTAATCAACGCCAATGCAAACTATTACACATTAATCATGCATTAAGTTAGTACTACGCAAAAATACCTACACATTTTACACATTACTATACTCATAACCCCGCCAAAACTCCCACCTGTAAGCTACCAATGTTTATATAACCTAATTATCTCTGATACCAACCTATTACACCTCGAATCCCAAAAGAACCAAGGATGTGAAAAGAAAAGAAAAGAAAATGAAACAAAAAAGAAAAGGAAACAAAATGAACGCCATCTATGCCATCTTGCCACGCAATTAATTGTCATTGTAGGACAATACTATGCATAACTAGAACATTAGTATCAATATTATATACATATATCTATCTACAAAAGAAAAGAAGAAGGCCAGCGCCAACTCCAAAAAAAAATATAAATAATATTTGATACAAGTAAACCGTATATTTATAATACAATACTTCAAGTTAATTGCTTAACAAAAATGAATAAGATAGAAGACATATATATGTTCTTCACCTCACGTACAAGGGTAAGAATATATATATGCCTTCGCCAATGTTATAACGCTATCAACAATATAACAAAATACATTATGATCAAAGTGCGTTACTACATCATAAATACAGTTTGTGCCTACGCCAAAAATATGTACAATAGAATGTCTGAGCATCAACTGATACTTTTTGCCCACCTCTGTACCTACAAAATCACGCATAGTAGAGAAGAAAATGGAATGTATATGGTTAGCCAATTAACTCTATGATAAGAAGGAAATTACGATATATGTATGACATGAATGTACATGAAATATCATATAAGGATGCATAAGATGAATTATAAATGTAATAATGAAACATGAATGCAACCCACATCACAGCTACAACATGTCTACACATACTACACCAACGCTTTACGCCAATGCACTATGCCAACGCCAACACCTATAAAATTAGGACTAGAATCTCTACACATTTTATAAAATTGCCAAAGTCCACCACCTGCATTGTGAGAGACCAAAGCCTTCATTGACCCACCACTTGCATTGATAATCAATAGAAAATCCTTGATCATGTTTTTCGACTTTCACGGTAAGGTTGTAGGCCTTATTGCTTTCTACGCATTTTTATAAGGCCGATGTTCTAAGTTCTGAAAAGAAAGGAAAAAGACCAATGCTTAACACATGTTATGATAAAAATAAATTCCTTTCAATTCAAAACAACGTCTCTTTCATTATAAAACTTCGCTTTCATAAAATAGGTTTATGCTATACCATAAATGCAATGCTTATGCATTTAAACATGATATGCTAAACTAGGCATTTATCATGATAATATACTACGCATTGAACATAATCATAAGCTACCCATTTAATCATGATAATAAACCACACATTTAATGAAATCATACTTATTCTATACTATACAACTACGACAAACAACCAAGCTTATGCAACATATCAATCATGTCAACATACTGCGATAGTTTCAAGTTTATATTAGAGTTCGCTGACTACCATACCCAAAAAATGCTAGGATGAATTCTCAAAAGTCACGCGAAGAAAACTCCCAAATCGCTTCCGCTAGCCCCTGCGAGTTGATCTATCTCTGCACTTCGAATGTCAACATCCCTATAGAAGAAAATGGTCTACGCGAGATAAGGAATAAGAAAACCAACTTTGTTTCAACGCACAATAAGTGCATGAAAGTTGAGACTATGCAAATGAACGAGATAAGAAATAAAACTTACCTCTACTCGAAGCCTACACAACGATGATCAAGAATATCCAAAAATATCTCGCGTACGAGACCCAGAACTAGATGATCAATGGGGAAGGAAGTTTGGAGAATTGAGTCACTACCACACTCTCTCTCTTCTCTCTTTTTCGTGCCTAAGGGAAATGAAAAGGAAGCCAAGAAGTGATATGCAGTCAAAAAGCACTTTTATGCATGCTGAGGTGTCCGACGACCCATCTGACATCCCTGAGTTGGTTGTCGACCTCTATCGACCGATTGAAATCCTCCAGATACAGGAAAAAACACTTACAAAAATTTTCAACTTTTTGGCCAAAAATGGATCCTTGTGATAAGTTGTCTGATGCCTTGTCTAGTGCCTTAAGATTGTTGGATAACCTTCGGACAAACTAGAATTTGACATGTTTGACTAAGTGTCACCTTCACTTTTTATACATTTAAAATGCATAAAATGTACCACGCCTATGCAATACTATTTCACGACAATACGCTCAATGCATATAATGCAATAATAATATTAAATGCAATATTAACATTATTATTAAAAATGAAAAATTCATTCGAATTTCCAGGAAGGTACAATTATTCATATTTTTTATTCGTTTATAGAAATTGTTGATTAATTATGCAAACTTAACTACAACTATCGGTTTTTGATTTGCAAATTGGATAATTGCAGATAACCATAATCATAATGCATAAAATAAAAATCAACTTGGTTGATTATGAGAGTGATGAAATTTAGCAATTGTAAATTGGGGCACAATATAATTAGAAGTTAAGAAAAGAAAATTTTTTTATTCTTTGCGAAATATCATTATAGTTGTAGAATCATTGACTATTTATGCTATAATAACGATGCTGCAATTTGTCGAATTTTTGTCTTTGTAACAAAATTTATTTTTTTATGATAAATATTTTTAATACTTTGATTTTTAAAATTTCAAATTTTAAATGCAATAGCTGCTTTAATGTATTTTAATAAGATTTATCTATCATTTAGAAAAAAAATTGAAAATATAATTTGAATTATGATAGTAAATGAGTAACTAATATCTTATTTTTTTAAACCAAATTATGAGAAAAATAAACTCATACTAAGTTTCAATCACAAATATTACTATCGAAATTTAACTAAGTAAATAAAATAACCCATTTCATTATAAATAAAGGAATAATATATATTTTTTAAAATGAAATCTTACATCAAGATACGACGTACAACGCATGTACTCAGCAATGCATGTAATGTCCATATAGTATTCTAAATGCATGAACCAATATATTTATTGATTTTTATATTCCTGAAATAAGAAAAAATAAGTCTGGTACTTATCATAATTCCACGTGCAACCATAAAACTTACCATAGTTCCCCACTCAAACAAAATAAAATGAGCAAACAGTAGCATTTGTTGAGTTGGATCAACGACGAAAAAGATGATTGGAATATTAAAGTAAGGATCACAAGAATGTAAGATGTCCTAAGTATAAAATCGAACGACGAAATCATGAGTATAGATATGATCCTACTCAATGAGTACGTAACAAATTCTATCATTTCCTTCATATATACTCTAAATATTGTTTTGATTTTCAAAATAAAATTAACAAGACTTAACAAAAACAAAAGCAAAAAAAAGGAATAAATGGATTGAGAGACACCTTTTGTAACATATTTTTCTTCGAATTAAAGAAAAACACTTTGAAGGAGTTAATTACTAATTTATTTGACTTTTAACACTATTTGTATGTCCCATGGATGGCTAGTTAGTCGTAGGTAATAGAGTTGGTTGTGTTTTCATCGCTTCATTCTACACCGGTGAGATGCGTCAAGCGACAATTCTGATATGTGAAGTCTTATGCATCATCCATGTTTTGTGGCTATTTTATACTTTTCCTTTATTATGTGTATCACATTATGGCCTTCATTTAATGTAAAACTATTGTATCAATTCTGTATTTTTCAAAAACTACAAAATCACCGCCTATATTGGCATGAACAACTATTAGAACTATATGCACGGTTAATGATTTTTCTTACTACTATGGCCATAGTTGGATGCAAGTTCATGCTAAGTATGCGAGTTTTATTAATTAATTTGGTTTATTACTTAGAAAATCCATGCACAATTAGTTTTCTTTAGTTGTAACTTTGTCTTTAAATTATAATAAAAGCTTAAAGCACTAATGTATTATATTTACCAATAAATTATCTGTTTACAATTAAAAATAAAAAATTCATAAATATTTAAAAATAAATAATTAAGAATATAATTTGAAGAAATAATATTCATCCGCATAATTAGTTCCTTGTTAAAAGGATTTATGCACACAAAGTCAACATAAAAAATTTACACATACTCACCTATTAAATTGGAATACAATATGACTATCCCAAGAATTATAGAATTTTAATTAATGCAAATTTGTAAAAATAAAACTTACCAATAAATTATTATTTAAAAAAAAAAAATCTTGTGCATCGCAACAGTGTCCACTAATTTTTAATAATTATTAAAATTGTCGTTTTTGGGCTGGGGTGCAACTATTAGTTTACTTCTTGCAGCAGAGGTAGTTGGTCGACAAACCTCACTCAAGCCAAATGTCAACGGAGAAGCCATTATCATCCACCTCCTCCTCCTCCACCGCCGCCGGGGAGGGCATGACGGCGGTAACCCTCACCACCGTAGCCAAATTCTTTAGCGACATCGGAATATCTGAAACGATTCCCCCGCCGTCGGATGGATTACACTTCATCTGCGATTTCGTTGGCGGGTTGCTGAATCCGGATCGGATCGAGCGCGGTCGGGTCTCCGGTTTCCTCCGCGTTCTGCCCTCGGCTACGGTATTTATTTTAATTCCCGTTTTCAGGTTCTGTTTTTTAGCTTGTTTTTAGGTTTCGTCTTTAGGCGTTAATATAAATACACAGGAAATGGGCTTATGAAAATTTGTTTCTAAAAAGCTAAACTGCTTTATGTTTGTTTCATTGTAGTTTTTAAGTTCAACTTTTTCCCTATATTTTGCGTAAAAGTTTTGACTGTCGCCCTTATTTGGGGTTGGTTTGGTTGCAGTTTCTATGCCTCAATTATTTATTTATTTACTTATTTTACTTAAAAGCTAGACTGTATTTGTTTTCACTGCTTTTAAGCTAGGCTTGCTTAATGTTTTGGCCTAGTAAGCTGAAAGTAAGTTGAATTTATCCAACCTTTTTCTTACACCCAAAAAAAAAAAAAAAAATTGCTTTAAAGCACCAACCAAATGATACCTCATTGGATTATCGATGGTTAGCCGGCTGCATCCAAATATCAACATTAAATAGTTAAAAGGGTGCATATTATGTGCTAGGCTGGAAGCTCTAACCTGGATTCATCCTGTTATTTTTCTTGGCCAAAAAACTAATTTCTTGCTTACAAGTTGCAACAAGCAAGCCCTTTATAGGCTTGTGAAAGAAAGGATTGTACCACTTTTAGGTGGGCCGTGAGCTTTTTTAGGGCGTTGCAGATGTACTCAAAATAAGGTCAGTAGGCCTAGTTTGAGGAAACAATCCTCTGATGCTCAAGTCAGCAAAATGCTCAAACATGTGTTAAGTGCATGTATCAGTTTGTACTTGTCCCAAATGGTGAATGACTTGAGCTATTTATAGTATAATATAATGCCTTTGGGTATAATTATTTAATGCCTATTCATCTCGCCGAGGTGTTGCAGGTGTTACAAGCCAAGCCTCTTGGATGCTCATGAATTAGTTGCTAATAAATCCCCACAATGTGCACTTAGCTGTTCACCTCACAAGTGCTGGTGTAGCATTCGGGTGTGTGTGGAACACAAAATTATGTTCATGTGCTTTGCTTTTGCCTTGTTCCTGTCCACCTGACCCATTTATGAACAATACCCCCATCAATTTTATGTATTTGTGTGCAACATTATTAAATGGTAAATGGGCATTGGTTTGCACAAAAAAAAATTATGTTAAAAAACTATACAAACAACTATGTGGTTACGCCCTTTGTAGGTGTTTGTACAGTATCGGTACATGATTATCGGTACGTGGATCTTTTCCAAATCTTTTTTGACAAGTAATTAGAAACATACTTGCTACTAGTTTTGCTTGAGTGGTAGAGCTTGAGGGAATTCGTTGAAGATGGAAAATGTAGCTTGTCTTAGAACCATTCACGATTAAGATTTAGAATTGCGAGTTAAGGCGTCCAATTCTCAATTTTCATTCCTATTTTAGATTAGCATTTTTGGGGTGAAAACTAAGATAAACAGCAAATTTGATGAATAATTTTTGTCAAAAATTATAGGCCTATATATGTATATAAGCAACCATGTTTTTTTTTTTTGGATGGATCGAAAAGCAGATTTGTCCAGAGCCCAACTACATCGCAAAGCCAATTTAGAGTAAAGATTTAAACCAGCACGAGAGAGTTTTTGAAGATTTTGCTTTTCTTCAACCTTCTAGAATTCCATTAGAGGATGGAATGGAGTCAATGGACAACATTTTTGTACGCCCTAACTTGAATTTGAATTTCTATAGGTTAGGGCCATATACGTCTCTATTTGATTTGTAGGTCACGGGCTCATCTCCGTGAAAACAGTCTCTCTAGAAATAAGGGTGAGGCTGCGTGCATCAGATTCTCTCAGACCCCGCAATGCGAGAGTTTTGTACACTGATGTGTCCATATATATAATATATATACAATTAAATGAACATTTGAAAACTGGAAACAGAAGTGTTATCAATCAGGAGTTAATGTTTCAGAAACAAAAATGACAAAGAAGTAAAAACCATTTTGGGCTTTGATTAGGTAGCGGAAAGGATTTAGAGTTATGAGATTTAAAGATGCATATGTTGTACAGTTTAGATTCATTGCTATGAAATGAGCGGGCAAAAGTTTAATAGTTGAGTTTCTTTGGCAAGTTTCTAAATGATTCTTAATCATCTTGTATACATTGTTTCAGATGCAGCCTATTATCATTCACTGCAAATGCATTTTTCTTTTTGTCCTTGTCTTTGCTGGTAATTTGGGTTTGGTCCCTAATGATGATGATAGTCAGAAACCGAAAAGGATATGCAGTCATACGTACTATTGCTAACAAAAATTTGCTTTCTAGCATATTCATTCATGCCAAAAGAGTATGAGAAATTTCTCTTCCGCAGCTTATTAATGAAATGCAGTTCCTATCTGAATATCTAGTTTTATCTCCCGACTCCAGCTTGATGTATTGGAAGCTGAAACTTTGAATTGACTGTGCTCACTTTTGCTTACTTTAGGATAATGAACAGCGAATAATTTTTTATAATTTGTTTTGGATTCTTCTTGTCGGGTTGAGGGGGAAAGGAAAGAGAGGACAAAAAAATGACGACTGTTATTGTTTCCAAGTTTATGTGAACGGTAATGACAACGTTCTTTCCTGTTAAATCCAAACGAAAGAAATGGTACTAAATAAGGCTTTTCGCCATCTTGAAAAGTAGATTGTTTAGGTCGAAGAAAGTAATGTTAGTTTTTCATTTTTTTCAAATGTTAAATAAGTGCGAGTACTTTGTATTTAAGAGATGTCGGCTTAGGTCTCCTATGAAATTCCCTAACCTAATTATGTGGTTGATATTTAGCTTAAAAATTGGTTTTGTAGAACACGTTCAAAGGAATGCACGGAGGGGCAGTTGCATCTTTAGCAGAGACGATATCAATGGCTTGTGCCAGAACAGTTGTGGGCAAGGATAAGGAGCTTTTTCTGGGAGAATTAAGCATGTGTTATCTGTCTGCTGCTCCCATCAATGTGAGTTGTTCAATTACTATGTTTCTACAGGTTTTGATTATTTTGCAAAAGAGACTATAGTTTGGTTGCTCTCATATGCTCCATACTCGCATTAGTTTTCGGTATATCGTTTACAGTGTTAAAGACCCTTTTTTTTCCCCATAGAATAGGCCTAAAATGGGAAAGAGTCCTCTAAACACCCTTAGGTGTAATGGGAATAGCTTCTGGGCCACACAAACAAAATCTAGCAGATGCAATTATAAAATTGTCCACGGAATTTTTTATTGCTAGATTCTGTTTTTGTGACCCACAAGCTATCCTTACCGTTACACCTTTTTCGGGGTGTTAGAGGAACCCTTTCCCACCTAAAATATATAGCAGTTGTTGTAAACTGTTACTGTTTCGTGAAATTGGACAAAAACAAGGCACAACTAGCTTTTTTTTAATTGTATTTTTAGAAACTAGACAACATCACCACAACTATTTCCATTGATTTTCGTTTTATCATATTGCCACTCTCGCAGAGATTAATGACCAGTTTGGTGCTATGTGGTGAGATGACGGAAAATGAAATAGATTTTAGGTCTAAAGATGTTCTATTGTTTATGTGTGAGGAGGAGCAAATATTTACCCAAAAATAAGTAAGCATATCACGATTCTACCTGTCTTTTAGGGAAAATGACCATCGTACTCCACGCATTCCTTCTTATGAGACAAGACTGAAAGATTTAAAAATGCGGAGTTGTCGAGAATAGGGATTATTTAGGGAAGGTTTGAGCTGTAAATCATGTAAATATGGTAAATAGGTATCAGCTAGTTGTCAAGTTTAT
>MKEJ01009711.1:0-12847 GCA_001753735.1 Embelia ribes
ATTAATGTCCCAGTAACTTCAATTCTAAGGCAAAATAATACTATTTTTGTTTGTTTTATTTCTTGCAGAAAGCAGGATGACACCGTTGCACTTTATTGACAAAGCCTCACACTACGAGGAGGAACACACGTTGTCAAGCTACAACAGAATTGGAAACAAGTTGTTTTAGTAAACCAAATGATAATGAGCTACAACAAAACACCGTATAAAAAGCAACCAAAACTGAAAAGGCAACACTTGATGTCTTTCTTCTCACGTAATACTCTAACCTTTAATAGCCTGTGATCGCAAATACAATTCATCTTAGAGAACAATAGTCTTTCTTCTCACATAATACTCTAACCTTTAATAGCCTTATTATTAAGTAACAAGGTAGTTGTTCTGTTCCTTATAGCTTGTTCTTTCTGCAATTAAAAAAAAAAAAAAAAAGCTCATTATTATGGTACCAAAGGTTATTGTAATATAAGATGCACGAGTTGAAACAATTATATCACACAAACGGAAAAGTTTCTACTGGGAAGAGCAACTCTCAAAAACCATTTAACTATTCAGAATAGAAGAAAGGAAGAAAGCTCTTTCAATAAAATCTATTAAATGGCGTCGTGAACCATATTTGGTGACTCTACAAGGGGGAACAGGTCACATAATTATACGTTACGTATGGCGTAGCCATGTCTATAAAAGAGGACTGCAGTGGAGAAAATAGATTTTTCCAGTAACTCTTGGCCTTGCACTGAACTCTTGGCCTTGTGGCAATCTTATAAAAGGACTAGCTAAATATATAAAACAGGAGATAACATGCTGTAAGTAGTGTACCACCAATGAAACCAAATAAGATTTAATGTAAAGCTAAAACTCTTAAAAGAGAAACATTAATGACACAAAACCTTCAAACAAGGACATAGCTAAAAGAGAAGGAAAGAAACCCGAGCTTATCAAAATTTCTCGTTTTCAATAACTTGGCAATAACACAATGTTGTACATATGAAGTCTCATGGAAAAACAAAATTCCATGCTCCCACAAAACAGCAATTAGGGAGGATTTTGAAAGCTGCGCTCAAGAATGAGTCGACAAAACATTTTTGCTTAACATATGAAGGATAACCAATTTGCTAGCACCAATGGATGGAACACGTCATTATATACAACAGTAACATATACGAGTAAATTTTGCTCTCATACGATCTTCTAAATATAACTTACCTAACTACACAACACAAATACAGTGAAAATCATAGTGCACATATAAATGCATCAAGGTCAAACAGTTGCACACATCACCCCATAAAAGATAAAATCGAAGTTGAGCTTTACCTGTCTCCATAGGTCAAAATTTGCCTGCCAATATCTTCTGATGCTACCACCTGCAAGATGCAACTCAAAAGGTGAGCCCATCAAATAAAAAAACAGACTGAAGCAGGAAAAACTAAAATAAAAATAGGAAAAGGACGTGTTGCTTACTCTGGATTCAAGATTCATAAGAATGGCAAATCATGTCGCCTGTTTCACACGGTCTAGCTGCACCTGATCCACTGGCAATGGAAAGGGGAACACAGCCCATTATTTCAACCACAGAGCAAAAAGATCATCCAATAGAAGACCTGGAGAGAAAACAAGCAAAATAAAAGCACAGAGCATACCTTCCCCAGGTGTGGCAACTGTAGTAAGTTCTTTCACAGCTATATCAATAGCCTTCTCTACAAAATCAGGACTCTGGATTTCGAAAATAAAATGCAAGAACCCTCAGTTGTAAAGAAGAGCATCGATATATTATATAATATATAATATATATAAAGTAAAAGTGTCATGCTGTCACTCGTCTATATTAAGTAAGTCAAGAAACTAAATTCCCATAACAATCTTTACTCCATTTTGGATAATGGAAAAAAATACCGAAGAAAGGGTCAGAATACCAGCCTAAACAAAAATAAACTGAAAGGCAAAAAATGTTAAATAAACTACTCAACAGATGTTGCATGCATCATTCATTCTAAACACCTTTCAGCACTTCACCATAACCAATGTATAAAACAGATGCGTCAATTTGTTTAGGCGTGTCACTTAACGAAGTTAGCAGACGAAAATTAATGCATAACCTTTTATATTAGCTCATATCCTATACACATAGTAAAATAAAATCTTCAAGAGAGCGTATACATTTGTAATTCTTATATCCTACTTCAACACTAATTTTCCTTACTCAAAAAAGCAGATACTATCAACACAAATAAATGATCACTCAACGAGTACTAAAATGTTCGCCACAAGTTCCTAAGCTCGATGTGCAGACACAGGGACTCTACTTAATTTTGGTAAAAATAATTTAGAAAAAGACACCATTCAACAAAGCAAATCCAATGGCTTACCGTGGTAGCTTGAATCCCAAATAATCCAGTGTGATTGTAAATGCTGTTGAAAGCAGAAAATGGTTCGATTTGCGGATATTCATTCAGGACACGTAGATCTATTCATTGCAATGATCTAGAGTTAGAAATCGGAAAAGCATCATGATATCTGAAGCCACAAGCGACGTGCAGTAATCAAAGAACATATAAGACTGCATAAAAACAGACTAATACACCGCGTAAGCAATTAGAACCAGAATAGGACCGTGCATAAGGCTGACAAGGGTTACGGTTAGTTCAGTATTGCTTAGTTTATGGTGTTTCTACTTTTCACTTCCAAATCCAAACACAACTTTTCTACAGTTTAGGCAAAAGCAGAAATCACAAATGGGACCTTAATCAAGATGTACAAGCACATGAATTTAACATGTCTAGTGCACTAAACCACTAAAAGATCAATTGGAAACCCAAGTTTTTATGATGTGAACTTACATAGTCGCGAGTGCATCCCTTTTCCAGGAACCCCAGCCGAGAAAGATCCACCTCCTCCCATAAGCATCAAAAGGTTACAAAAAGACATTTATTATCATTCCTCCACATTTCAAGGTAAAAAATAGAAGGAAAACAAAGAAGCGGAAACAATGATCTATCATGAACAAGAGTCACACGAATAAATCAGAACTACTATTAAAGGAATACCTGAAGAACGGTCAAAGCCATAGCTTCCTTGTCCTTATGCCAGCCACCAGGAGCTTCAAATGCAAGGGCAAAATGAGTTTTCTTGTCATACAAAGAGAAACAAAATAAAATTAAAAATCAGAAAGTCGAAGCTAAAGTATTCATCATCCAAGCCTTGAAAATCTCAATAAATTGAGGTAGGCTAAATGAAACAAAATAATAAATCACGACGAATCATTAGCGTGAATTTTTCAACACCATTCATTCCTATCGAAAGCCATTTGCTTGTCCAGCATCGTAATACTCATGTCCTTTTGTAACACTTGCATCCATATAATTAGAGATCAACCTCTACCTTTCTTATCCGTTCCTACTCCAATACTGTCGCATTTTCTAATCGGTGCACTTACAGGCCTCCTTATATGTCCAAACCATCTTAAATGGCTCTCTCTCATTTTATCTTCAATTGGTGTCACTCCTAACCTAACCCGAATATTTTCATTTCTAATCCTATCTTTTCTAGTCTTACCACACATACACCTCAACATATGCATCTATACTACACTCGTCTTGTCTTTTTCTTATTTCTTAGTAGCCCAGCACTCACTTCCATACAATAAACTTAGTCGTACTGCACAAAACTCTTGCATTGCGGGGTCTGGGAGGTCTTGATGTACGCAACCTTACCCGTGTCTAGAGAGGTTTCCAACGGAACGAACCTGTGACCTACAGGTCGCAATGGAGGCGTGCATGCCCTAACTTATAGAATTTCAAGTTAAGACTTTAAACGCCACCAATATCAATTTCATGAAAGGCTGAATATGGAGCAACTATAATAATCAGATGACATTTAAATATCAAGCCATCTCCATAGGGGAAATACACATTATGAATAAGAAAGTAATCAAAAGAACAGACACAAGCATTAATTATACCTACCTCTGAAACACCTCGATGGCGATATTCACCTCCAACGTAAACAGACTTAGGCTCCTTGGAATGAGCTGCATAGGGCAAGTTTGATAGAAGTGGTTCTGCCATTTTCATCAGCTCCTCGTGATCGGCACCAGAAGCTGCAAGGACCATTCTAGGAGCAGTATAATTTTTCTACAGTCCTCCAAAAAAATTGAATTTTAGAAATTTACATCCAGAAAAGATACTAGCTTTAGAATAAGGATGAAAAAGATTATAAAAAAAAAACAGAATAAAGATGAAAATTAAAGAGTATTAACAATATCTGTAATTAGCACACAACAAAAAGAAAATGTAAAGTATATCCTGAGATTCTTTAAACTCACAGCTACAAATTCCTCAAGAACAGTACTGTTCAATCTGCTTATTGCGGATTCTGGAGCTAAAAGGGGGTTTGCCAATGCACCAGAATAACCCGCAGAATGAATGGCCTCCAAAAGTAAGCCGTGAGGATTATTAGATGCTTCTGCAATATCATCTTTCAATATCCGAAGCTGATGAAGGTTAATAAAAAGAAATCAGCAAGAACATAAAACTTGAGACGAGTCAAAAGTAAAACAAAGGAACAGCAAGATGAAGATTGTACCTCCTCGTTCACCTCCCAATCAAGGAATATGGGATTTCTAACACAATCAATGAGCAATTCGACCATTTGTGGGATATAAGTCTTGAGAGCATCATAGGTATAAGCCATCTGCTCCCGAGAGGCTGAGGCTGTGACATTCCCACCAATAGCTTCCACTTCACGAACAACATGCAAATGACTCCTTTTTGTTGTGCTCTTAAAAGCCATCCGCTCTAAAAGTTGTGTGCCCCGACTGACGCTGGTGACTCATAGATCGACCCACAATCCACATACAATCCGATCGAAGCACCAGGATTCTGTAGATTAAACCAATTTGACACACGAAAATACAAGACTGAAAAACAAAAATTTAAAGCAAAGGCGTCATTAAGGAGAATATATGAGATATACATACCGAAGATGTTTCTGAGGCTATTTTGAGACCATTGGAGAGGGTTGTGATCTTGGTCTTACCGGCCTCGACATGGTCAGGCAATGGCGGGGGAAGGGTCAGACCTTGGAGTGGAACCTCTAGTGGGGGAAGAGAACTAGACTTCTTTCCCGTGAGCCAGCTAAATAAACCCCCAGAAGAAGATGGTCTTGTAGCAACAGCACTGACGCTTGCATATCTAACGAAGGACTTGTTGGCAGCACGACACTACTCGCACATAACAAACACGAGAAAATGTATTTTCTACTCATCAGTCAGCCAACAACTTCCAAAAACAATAAGGAGACAAAAACAGAATGGCTTTAAACTAAATTAAGTGGCAAATGATAAAATAATTAGAGTTAGATTCAACTCTAACAACCTAGTATAAATACAGGCTTCACAAAGGCTTATCTAATCTTACAAATAAGACTAGTTTCAACAGTATGAGTAATGTTGCATTGCAAAAAATACACAATTTAAAAATAAAAGATGCCGTCACGATTATATTTAATAACACAAGGTTCCACAAAAAGAGTACTTCTTTTTGAATATAAATAATTAATGGGGACTACTAACATTATTGCGAATAGTGACTAGCTTAGCATAATCAGTTAAATAAAGATGTTACACTGTGATTATTTTTAGGTAACAACACAAGATCTTTTCCGAACAAAAATAATTGATAATGACTATGAACACAACTCGCGAGTGACAAATAATGCCAGCGTAATTCGTAGCCGATGACTCTTCAGTATCAAATTGAACCCGCATGAGAATTCTTCTTTCAAAATGAAAGCACTCTATTCACACTTTGTCTATTAAAAAATAATCTTTTCCCGCCAAAACATTTAAAAAAAAAACACCAATATATTCCAGAAATATTTTTACATTTTTTTATATTTATATATTAGTAGATTAATTGTACATAAAGTTTGTTTAGAAAGTTTGAATGTGCTCAATTTCTAATTTTCAGGAGAAATTACTTTCTAAAAAGCGATATTTAGAAAACAAATGAAAGAAATCTATGCTTTACAATGAAGTCATCAAATAAAGTGTAGGATAAATTTATTTCCAAGAATTACAATGAAATCATCGAATAAAGTACAGATAAATCATATAAAACAATGACTAGTGCGGAAAAAAGGAGTAATTAAAATAAAGGAACTTAAAATGTATGGAAATGAGCTGTGTTTAACAGACCTTGAGGGCATTGATCCGTAAAGCAGCTGCTCCGTACATGGTGATCGATCGCAGTGAGAAGACGAAGAAAGAACCCTAGAGAGAGAAAGAGAGGAATTTTATTTTTGTATTTTTTATAATTATTATTATTATATTATTATTTATTTAAATATTGACATACGCACCAAAAATTTGAACCAATTTATACTGTACTATCCCTACCATTATTTGCGCAATTGGAAAACGAAGATGGATAATCTGGTCCGTCCATTGGATCAGTCAATTGATTCTGTTTTCACCGTTTGATGTAATCATATGCGTTAAATAGGTTAACGATTTTCCAAACAAATATTTTAGTGGTACTTTGGAAGATCAATGTGCGAAGACTGTTCAATGCACGAATTACTATTTGGTGAAAGGTTTTTTTAATCATGACTTTGATATTTATAGTATATTTTCTCAGTAATTATTTTCTTTATACTAAAAAAGGATTTTGAGTTTTCGAAGTTAGATAATCATGTGTGTATTAAAATTGCTAATTTTTTACGTGATTTTTTATGCCAACTTAAACTAAATTAATTGTCAAATGAGAGTATTTTTCATAATAATATAGAAATTTTATTATCAAAAGTTACAACAAGTAT
Source organism: Embelia ribes (assembly GCA_001753735.1). Classification (NCBI taxonomy): domain Eukaryota; kingdom Viridiplantae; phylum Streptophyta; class Magnoliopsida; order Ericales; family Primulaceae; genus Embelia; species Embelia ribes. The sequence continues at coordinate 6,817 of MKEJ01009711.1, forward strand.
TATCAATCGCCAATAATCACAATGAATGTATTATTTTCAAGTTACTCTTGAAATTAGAAGAAAACCAAAAGTAACTTTTGAAAATATCACTAATGGCAAGTGATTTAAAATTTATCAAGAATATAATATAAAAAATAAAAGAAAAGTGCAATCACGGCTCAATCAAAATCCTTAAGAGGGCCTAAATGTGTTGCACCATCTTAACCTAATGACCAATAGAAAAATATTTGGGATGGCCGCGGATTGGGATTGAAAATAAAATTAATCATTCCATTGTTTTGCTATATCTAGTTTTATTTATCTTTGGCGTGTTTGTGGAGCCTGTCGATAGGGAGGTATGCAAAAGAATAGTTTCATGTCTCAAATGAGTAGAAGTGTCGGTTCGTGACATTCTCTCCCATCTATTCTGTGATGCCCTTGGTATGATTTCTTACAAGAATCCATTTTCAGCCCTTCTCCATCTCCTTCAATCTTCTCTTTGGCCACAACTCGTGCCTCTGATCCCTCCCATGGTTTTTGGACAATCCGCATTCCCCCGTTGTGTTTTGTTGTCCATTTCGTCTCTCGACCAACTTGCACGGTACAAGCTCGTTTACCTTCCATAACACAAATGGAGTTCAAGGAAGGCATCATGAATGCTTGAGCCCTAAACTCCATCCCAAATACCATGGGATCGTCATCCATGTCTTGACTACCGTTAAGTCAACCTTGTCGTGCCAATCCCTATTATGAAGCATGATCCCTCAAGCTACTCTAAGAATTGGTTTGGCATTCCTATTTACGGTCTTGAGGCATACTTGCTCACCCTAAGCTTAAGATTGAACCGTATTGTTTCTTCCATCTCGATAAAGTTATGTGATGCCCCTGTCACGCCCCGAAGACCTAAGGGCCCTAGGCACGTAATATTCTAAATAAAATATCATATAACTTTGACACATGGTTGTAGCTAAAACAACCCACACGTGCTGACTTCATGCTAGACGTAATAATATATACTTAATATAAAGTGCTTATATATTACAAACATAGAGATAACTTCAAAATATTGGGCCTTGTCGTCCAGAAAATGTTTGAAGAAGTTGGCCCGACAGGTTATAAAATATTAGTCCATATAATATATTTACAATGCTAACAAATCACAAAAGAAGTGCATCTTAAGCTTTGAATGGGAGCTGCCACGCCTAGAGTCTCCACCCATATACCTACATGTTTGCGTCCACTTGCTCTTGATTTGCCAGTTGATAAACAAAGGCAGACGAGATTAGTTGATGAGCAGTATTCAAAACAATAACTAATGCATGAAAAATACTTTATCAACCAAATAGCCATTACAACACCGAATTCCTCATGCAACATATTCTCAAGGCTTCCACAAATATACACACATACATCATAGTTTATCCTATGAGTAATATTGTTTTGGGAAACATAAAAACCTAGAGAAATACTTTACTCGAAACTTTATACATAAAGATTTAAGTAGGTGTCCCTCTACACCCTGAGCCACTTCTATGACCCGACCCACATCTTAAATACTTTGGGGGACCTGTCCGAGATAATCCACAATTTTCTTCATCTTCAAATTTCTCAAACACCTTTTAAGCCCAAATTTCCAAAAGCCTATCTAGGCCTAAATTTCTATGTGGATTATATTCGTAGTATGTTTCCACAATAAAATATGACAATTTCACATAGACATATCACACATGCATTTCAAACATATCTTTTGCATAATTTTTTCTGCTTCTCAGATTTTGCACACATATTCATCTCATATTACATAGTGGGTACATATAATTTATTCTCAACATATTGTCTGCAACTAGGGGACATATGTTACACATAATCTGCAAATAAAGCATATAACTAAATGCAATACTTATCATAGAATCTACAGCCCGTAACTAACTTGTACCTGGTCCGACGTCACAACTTTTAAGCTCTAGCCTTACTTCCTTTCACGCACTACGCTAAGGTAGCAAGATGTTATCTAGATTGTTTCGATAAGTAGTTATTACTGAAACATATGAACACATAACTCAATTTTTCTCAAATCAGGGGATATCTGTAGACTGATTTCTTACATCAGTCGACTATCTGGATGAGTCAACTATTTCTTCATAATAGTCGATTATTTAGTCGGAACTAAAGACGGCTTAAGTTTTCAACTACAACGATTTTTATCACTTATAAGGCTAGCATAATTATTTTTGGAGTTTCTCGATGGTGTCCACATCACTTAATCACTTGAAATCAGAGTCAGAGTCAGGCCAAACTCATTTTTTATTTTCAAAAAGTCGATAACACATCATAATTAAACTCGTTCTCGAGTTAAAACACTTATTCATTAGAATTTTGAGAGCAGGGTAAAAAGACGAGAAAGATACTTACATCACACGAGGTGAAAACGTGATAGAATACACTGACGAGCCTTACTTATTCTCCTTTTCTTCTTCTTTTTCTTTTTTCCTCTCTTCCTCTTCTTTTTTCTTCTTCTTCTCCATCTCACTCTCTCTCTTCCTCTAGAAGCTTTCTGAACATGCACATCTAATATGGTGCGCATGTATATATGTATATATATAATTCATCACATGTAACTTTTCCAAGAAATTGTATCAACGACCTCAATCAGTTGACTGATTTTTGTTATATGTTGATTGTTTAAGCAGAAATTCAAATTTTGGGGTGTTACAACCCCCGTATCAACTAACGCCTCCAAATCTTTGTTGACCACCTTGGCAACTACAATTGATACTTTTTCCCTTGGGTTTTAGTTGTTACTTTGCCTCGCATGATACCAAGAAAGTACATTGACCTCATTAGCATATCTCCTTCGTGCATGCTTGGCCTCTGTCTACTTCTTTCTGTAAGAGAGTAGCATTAGACTATTGCTAGAATATTGCAACGTTGTGTGGCCCTCCACAAAGGAAACATTTCAAATTTGGTCAGGCTTAGTCACCCAATTTCTCTTATGCTTTGACCTAGTTACATTGCAGTGACTTCAACATTCCCTCGTCGTCAAAATCCATATATGACTCCCCCACTAATATTATCATCATCCTCTCACTCTTTGGATTGAGGTGAGATATCCCTTGTGAACTCGAGTAACAACTCGACAATTGCAATAGCCGACGACAAGTCCTGGGTTCCATTTTAAGTTAAAAAAAATTAGTTGAAAATAAAAAATTATATATTATTAGAAATTTTAATTAATTTATATATTATGAGGAATTTTTAAAACGTATTTTTACAACAAAAATTGTATTAAACTCGTCTGTACCATAAACCGATTTTCTATCGTTCCGTATTTTACTAACTATGAATAGTTTCATTATTTAATGAGTTTAGCCTTTTAAATGGGTATGAGTTCCAAATGTGTATATTAATTTTCTATGTAATCATTCAAGACTCCCATGGGCCGAAGGTTGAGGATCTTAATATAGACTTATTATATATTGGCGTTTATGTGCAAGGCACTCTTGGTTCAAATCATATTAACGTCAGTAGTGTAACATGTGACTTTGGTGCCCATTGGGCCTTGCCTCACCTCACCCAATGATAATGTTAACGGTGCCTTCGAGTTGCCTCACCTAATACTTTTGTAAGTTATCTAATTTATTCGTTCTTTATTAAATTAAATTCATGTTTTTAGTTAGTTATTTATTATTTAATCATTGTTTTCGTAAGTTTGAGATATAGGTGTTGTTAATAATCATTAATCGTTAAAATTAGCATTCTTCATTATTATTGCATAAATTGATAGTGAACATGTTTTCTTATATGTTTTCATTGATTAAATTTATTTATGTTAGTTTAAATATGAGTAGCTAATTTGTAGACTTGCTCTCGCATGATGAAGGTGTCTGATACAGGCATTAAATTTATGTATGGAACAAGTTGATCGAAATAATCTCTATTTCGTGAACAAGTTTTCTAAACTAAATTGGAATATATTAGTAGAGATTTTTCATTAGTTTTTTCACAAAACTATCCTGTCGGAATAAAATTTCTATTTTTCAAAGCTATGTTGGGCCTAATGGCTATTTGGAATGACTACTCAATTAAGTTAGTTCAAAAATTAGGTTTTTATGAAAATGGAGTTGAAAACTATGCATTTTATTAATTCTAAGATTTGTAATATATCTAGTCGATCTAAAAATGACTTAGATATAATTATAATGTCTGACAATTACCCGATGACACTCTAAATTAACCTAAACCAGATACAACACACTAGTGAGTTAATAAATAATTTACTAAGAGAGTTCATTAAATAGGATTATACACGGTGTTTAATACACATGCTTTAATGTATGAGATTGCACTAAATAATATCAGGGGTAGATCTTTTTTATTTATTGATTTTATCTCGCTTATTTAGTTTATAATTTAAATTTTCCGAATTTCATAAATTCTCTGTGTCTTAGGAGTAGGAGTAACTTAAATAATTATTAATCGGGTTGATTTGATTAACAAGATTAAGAACTTGGTAAATTGAGTTAAGATTAAGAGTTTCCTAGGAGTCGATACTCAATCTTACCAAGAAAACTACGGTTATCCCTAGTATACTTACTAGGTAATTATTTATGCGTGAGTCTAGTAAGTGATCATAGTTCGATATCATCATACGCAAGGAAGAAATTGCTGGGATTGCGTAATAATGGGAGACTTAATATATATTAATGGGCTCACTATATTAAAATATTATCCCACATCGACTAATAATATGCTTAAACCTTTGTGTATGATCACACGGACAATTTCCCCTTGTAAGCCAGTATCCAATGGTGATTTATACCTATGTGATTGCTGCAAGATTAAATTCAGATTTTCGGATAGTCGACCCGTCACAAGTGAAGGGGAGTGTTAAAGATTATCCCACGTCAACTAATAATATGCTTAAACCCTTTTATATGATTATACGACCTCTTTCATTGCAAGCCGATTTTCAGGAGTGAGTTTTACACATGTGATCGTTGCAGGACAAAATTTAACACACCAAGCTTAGATTTTTTAGTGGATACGAGTCCAAATACATATATTAGTATCTTGTTTCGCGTGTAAGGGAAACCCATAATTTAGGACTCCCAAACAATGCACACCTTCTAGGTCCCAAGACTTTAGTCATAATTGAAGCACATAAATATTGTCCTACTAAAAAGTATCGATCGAACGTAACACATATCAACTATAATTTAGAGTTAAATGCCAATACATTAGGGGATCACAATATATCGACTTAGATTCTTGAGTAAATTATTAGTATTAGATTATTTCAATCAATGTCTCAATAAACATGGAAAACCAAACTGTTGTCACGAATACAATTTGCATTTCCCATTAATATATATTAAGTCTCCTATTTTTTTATCCCTAGTTGATGTGAGAAATTATGCAATCCCAGCAATTTCTTTCTTGCGTATGATGATATCGAACTATGATCACTTACTAGACTCACGCATAAATAATTACCTAGTAAGTATACTAGGGATAACCGTAGTTTTCTTGGTAAGATTGAGTATCGACTCCTAGGAAACTCTTAATCTTAACTCAATTTACCAAGTTCTTAATCTTGTTAATCATTTCAATCCGATTAATAATTATTTAAGTTACTCCTACTCCTAAGACACAGAGAATTTATGAAATTCGGAAAATTTAAATTATAAACTAAATAAGCGAGATAAAATCAATAAATAAAAAAGATCTACCCCTGATATTATCCAGTATAGTCTCGTACATCAAATCATATGTATTAAACACCGTATATAATTCTATTTAATGAACTCCCTCCGTAAATTATTTATTAACTCACTAGTGTGCTAATTCTGGTTTAATTTAATTTAGAGTGTCATCGGGTAATTGTCAGACATTATAATTATATCTAAGTCATTTTTAGATCGACTAGATATATTACAAATCTTAGAATTAATAAAATGAATAGTTTTCAACTCCATTTTCATAAAAACCTAATTTTTGAACTAACTTAATTGAGTAGCAATCCGAAATAGCCATTAGGCCCAACATAGCTTTG
>MKEJ01009718.1:0-15158 GCA_001753735.1 Embelia ribes
GTTCTTGTGTGCCGTTACACACATGTGTTTTGAGCCTTTGATAGTATGAACTAAAGTTTCTGAAAACATAACTTCAAAACCCATTAGATAACAATAAGTTGGGGTAATTTTTATTGTTATAATCTTAAGGTTTTCATCATTAAAATATATAAGGGAATTTTTCAAGACATTGATTCAACATATATTATAATAGCGATGCTGCAACTTGATGAATTTGTATCTTTCTAATATATTTTTTTTCTGATAAGCATTTTTATTATTTCGATCTTTTAAATTTTCAAGTCACCATTTAGTATTTCAAAAAACATCACGTTCAATGCATATGATATCCATTTAGTTTACGTAAATGTCATGCATTCAAATCTATTTGTGTTTGGCAATTTGTGCACCGTTGGTGCGAGGAAATTAATTTCATTAAGAAATTGATATATATTGTAACCTCAAGATGGTCCCTTAAACCATGGAACTACCACTCATAAGATAAGATATAGATTTAGGAATAACTTTAAGCAAATGACTGATTGTCACGCTCCAAATTTCGGAAAATCCAAGAGTGAGTATTTTTCCTTTTTAAAGAAAATAAAAAGAAAAATATAAGTTTTTAAAGAGAAAAAAGAAAAAGGAAAATAACACTATTTCACCAATCTTTTCACAACTCATTCTACAACATAATAATATCAGAGTGTACTAAAAGTAAATATACTATAGCTTGCATACATTTATATAATCACACAATAAAGCAAACATCATTGTTTACAACAACAAATCAAGTTACGTGCTTGAACAAAATAAAAGTACATATTATATAATGTTATAACCTCGACAAGTGTGATACAGCAAAAGCCACTTAAGGAGACAATAAGATATCATATGAAAATAGTACGTCAACAACTCCACTATACCTCGAAATAATACATCATGTATTGAATAGACATCTACGCAAAATATAGGAAAAATCTATACAATGGCATCCGAGTAAGCTCAGTGATGCCCGTCGCCCACCTCACCTCCTGCAACACAGATTTGATACAAATATAGGAAAGAAAATGCATAAGTTAGCCTATTAAATAACATGATAAATATGATGCTATGTTGTGCCAATATGTGTAAGCATGCAACACGTAAGAGTGTATGCAATACAATATCTATGCGATGCAAACTTGACACCTTCCGACACCAACACCAACCCAACACAACACAATATATAAAGGTGGGACTAGAATCTGAATATGTTTTATAAAATAAGGGTTATCTCGTAAACACTACACTATAGTCTGTCATGCTCGCGTGATTCGATTATAGTTATTATCTTACTTTCACGATAAGGCATCAAGCCTTCTTTTTATTTTCTTCACACAACACAAGTCGACACTTGTCCCAAAAAGAAATGGAAACTGACTATTTTTCCCAATGGATGCAACTTAACACTTTTTTTGTAAACAACACTTCCAATCCTCCACTTTTCAATTCAACAACACTTTTAACACTTCTTATTTTAATTCAACAACAACGCCTTGAGCATTATCACTTCTTCATGTTAACAACACATACTTCACCAACGCATATAAAACATTGCTTTTGAAAGTATCGTTTTCAAACTCTCCACATTAGAAATCACTTTCAACTTTACATTTAAACCATTTTCCAACTCCTCAACACATAACAACTACGCTTTTAAAAAATTCTCTACCAACACAATTTTAACAAAAAATGATGCACATGGATGCGATAGTGATTTTACGCTTACACATGCTTCGATACTACACATTTAACTTCAATAAGTAAGGAATGAACTTCTACAACACATAATTAAATTACAAAAACCAATACAATAATTATATACAAAGGTACACAAATAAACTCATGCTTATATTATTATTTCGTACTCTACTCGTACCTCTAATCGCGTTAGAAGACACCCGAAAGCTACACAAAGAAATTCCCTAAATCTCCTCTTCTTCACCTCTTGATGTGATCTATAAATGAACGTGAATCAACACGCAACTATAGAAGAAAAAATTTCACTCATCACGAGGAACAAGAATATCAACTTAGTTTCGGCGAATAACAAAAGCCCGAAAACCAAGGAGTAGGAAATGAACGAGACAAGAAACAAAACTTACCTCAAAGGAATGTTTGTGTTCTAAGGATCACGAATATCTAATGTTATTGATGGACACCCACTTGATCTAGATTAAATCCAGGCTTGAAGATTGAGAAGAAATATTCACCTTCACCCTCTTTCTCTATCTTTTTCAGCTGATTTGGAAAAATGAGCAAAAAATAGCTTTGATGTGACTTTAAGTCAAAAAGTAATTTTAGGAATCAGTCTACATATTTATCAAATTAGTCGACATATTCCTCTATCTGAGCACCAGAACCCCCTGGAACAAAATACGACCAAATAAGTCAACATATTTCTCATAACAGTTGACTTATATGAATCAGTCGACATATAAGGCAAATTAGTCGACTGATTCACTCCACTTGAAAACTAAAACTCCCTAAAATTTAATGCACTTAAATAAGTCGATATATATATCAGATCAGTCGACTGATATGTCCTGTCAATCGATTGATCCCCCACCTAAATATTTTTCCCAACATTCAAACATTACAATACTAATGCCTCACAACACCAGCTCCATAAGCTTCCAACAATAATTCGCATACTATGCATCTATGCACTACACTCTACTCTATGTTCACAATACCGATACGTTAATAAGAAAATATATAAGGGTGAATGACTACGTGTTTCAATACATAGCCCGTCAACTCAACAACAAACGTCATAATTCAACCAACACATTATGCAACTATGCTCTACATCACGTCATGACTACGTCATAAATGCAATAATAATATTATAATAAAATACATAATATTATTAAATGCAAAAAATAAACTCGGAATTTCCGATTTGTTATACTGATATTACCTCTGGATGGTAAAGCTAGACGAAAATCATCTAGTTATCCTATTAAGTATGGTAACAAAAGTAAAGTTGAGTTGTTAGTTTGCATTGTAATTGAGACTCTTTCATTAAAGCAACGAATCGCTTGAACCAAAACCAAGCCACCGAACATAAGCAAATTTTGAAAATCTTGTACTTCGCTTTACAAATATCTCTCAGTTGCAGAAAACTCTAATTCGTGATATTGGTTAACAAGGTATTAGAGCTATCCAGCTGATACCTAATTAGCCCATTAGTGTTTATGCCACGACCTCGCACTCATTGAACGTAAACATTACTAATAACCTTTTTTTTTTAAACCATAATCAGCCTTCAGTAGATAACATGTAGGGGTTGACATTAGTCGATTTACTCTCTAGCGGTATTGGGCTATCACTTTGTAGTCACACTCACATTTCACTGTGGGAGCAAAGTAAATGACAACCAACATATATAACTAGGTGGCACTATTATACCTGGAGTGATAAAAAATGATGAGATCTAGATTTATAAATTTTGAGCAATAAACCGTGCGCATATTGTTAGACCAAAACAGTTTTTTCAGGGTAAAAAAAACTGAGTTTTTGGTTGATTTTGAGCCTAAATTAAAGTGGAATCCGATTGTTATTTTAAATAAAATTTCATGGGTTATATTCTACTCCATGAGGAGAATAATATAATATATTAACTTGCTCAAATCGAGTAAATAATGAATGAAAAAATAAGCTCCAAAGTGACCCTCTTGAAATGTGGAAATAAAGGAAGTGCAATGTGGGATTTGACACCAATCCCACATCGATTGAGGAAGAGATTCAACATGGGCATATATAAGGCCAAGTTTGCTCTATGGGTTGGGCCCCAAGGGGTACCACAATTTTGTGAGCGGAGCGAGTGCCTGCTTGCTTTCGGTTTGACCTAAATACGCACGTCACCCACCTCACCACAACCAGGCCGGGCATAGGCGTGGGTGGGGGTTAGACCTTGCCCTATTTCCGGTATCCTTTAATTGCACTTGTTCGGATTTGGGCATCCCTCCGATCTGAAATTGAGTCCAATCTAAAATATTAAGTTGTGTTTGTTCATGGTAATCAATTATTCAAGAATGTGTCGTTTGACTATAGCATTTCATCTTTTGAGTTGTGTCTTTTACTTTGGTGACTTTCGGAAAGTCACCAAAGAGTCTATAAATACCCAGGTTCATTACCATTTAAATTTATTCACTTTATCAGTTTGTTTTCAGCGTTAAACCCAACATAAGTACATAGCATTTCAGCTTTAAAATAGCATGCATTTTAGAGAGTACACAATACAAGTTTGGTTCGTTGTACGAATAGATTGGAGTGCTATTTTTATTCGTGGAAGATTATTGTATCCTGGGAGACAGGCGCTCGATATTCCATAAGCACCGGGGGCAAAATTTGTTTTAAGGACATAGTATAAAACACTAGCCTTGTTCTATATTAACTTCAATGACAATTCCAATTCTATAACCGGGTTAGTATTTTCCTGTTTTAGTATACTTTACATGTTTCAAACTAGAAATTTCAACAAGTGATTTTACTATATTTGAATACCCCACAAACAACAACCTTAAGACAAATTTCCTTCTGATTAGTGTAATTACTTGTTATGTTTCTGATATATATGTTTTATTATTCTAAAATATTGCAAATGGTTAAAACTTGTTTTACAATCTGTGATAGTTTGGAAAGGCTTGGAAAATTGTGGAAAAAAATATATATTTTCTGTTTCTGTGTTTATTCAAGCAAAAAGTTACAAATTTTCAACCACCATTAAATCTATTCTGCCCCAAAGCACTATATAAAAAGCATCATTTCACTGCAAAGTGCACTTCAACTTTGCTTTTCTAAATTTTTTTTTGCAATTTAAATTTCCATTTCATTGCTTTTATAATCAATGGAACATCAAAACATGGCACATAATTTTTTCAAAATTTTCACAAATGAAATTCATATTTTGTTAGTCGATCATGATAAGAAATTACTGGCTTTTGCGGCTACAATTTTAGGACATTTTGCATACAAAGGTAAAAGACTTTCCCTGTTTACGCTTGATTTCAGCATCTACAAATTTCTCAAAAAATTTCACCTATTTATTTTATTCGACACAAAAACGAAATTAGGCCTTTTTTTATTTACGACATCTTATCATTTTCATCATAGTTGTCCGTGCAAAATAATTGCATTTCGTAGAGTTGATGCAAGTGCATGTATGTTTGTGTGTATATCTCAGTTTTTACAGTGACATTATTTTCCTATCTCTTCTAACATATACTTTTTGTTACAATAAGTGACAACCGCTGAGACGGTTCGAAAGCTATGTATTTACTTTCAGATGGAACCAAAAAATTCGACATTGTTCTGATTGAAGCTCACTTCCCGGATGTCCACTGGTCTTCGCTTCTCCACAAAGCGATCGTGCAACAAATACCAACAATTTGTTAGTCCAAAATAAATGCATCTTCTATTTATCATTCACCGATAAATATCAACTGCAATCTCTATATCTAATTTCCTCAAAATTTATCGTTCCGTATTGACATTTCTTCTTCTTCTTCTTTTTCTTTTTCTTCTTTCGTTTTCTCTGTGCCAAAAAAGTGACATCGAACGATAGTGGAAATAATAGAGTTGCAAATGTGGCCCTTCAGCATGGAGCATGTTTATACGTTGAAAAACCGATTACTATCGATATGTTCAAGAGTCTTTGGCAATATGCAATGAAGGATACGATGACCAATGCCTACATCACAAATGAGAAAGAGAAGAGTAGTGCATTTGTAGCGATTTTCAAAATGACGACCAAAAACAAAACTTATGATAATAATAATAATAATAAGGTCGAAATCTACAAAAAGCCACTAATGAAAAAGGAAACGAATGGAAATACGAACGTCAAGCCATACAAAAAGAGGAAAGCTTACACTCAATGGACTGATGAGCTTCACGGGAAGTTCGTGGCAGCCATCTATCAGCTAGGCGACAACAGTACGTAATTTTATTGCATTTTACGTGGATAATACACACACATACAAAAAACAGAGAGAAAAAATAGTTTTGCTTTTAAATCTTTAGTATCTCTGATATTTTTGATAGCTTCACATGTTTGTAATATATATGTATACTTTCTCATTTATTTTTATTTTTTTGGGGGGTGTTATAGACTGCTATCCTAAGGACATTCTTGAGCTGATGGACGATCCTAATCTCACCCGAAGTCAAGTTGCTAATCACCTTCAGGTCCATTTCTCTTTTCTGTTTTCCTAGTTTTGGTCCGATGAGGAATAATTTTGATTAAGTACTATTGAAAGAGTTATAAGCCGCGCTTGGCAAGTCAACAATGGCAAATTTAGTCGGCCTCCGAGCAGCTAACCAGAAAGCCTTAATAAATTAAGCTCATAGTTAGATGAGGCTAAGCTATTCACAAATCTTTATCGTGTGCCTAAAAATGTTAAGTTGCTAATATTGAAACCATTGTTGTGGATGAATGAATAAAAAAACAAACAAACAAATAGAATAAGCCATTTGCGCTCTCACGGGTCTCATTATTATTTATTTTTTTCAATTTAGAAGTGTCGTCAGGACAGCTGACGCAACCTACAAACCAAAAACTCGGTGATCCCTCAAAGCCCAATCCGTAGGGCACATGTAAGGAAGTACGGAACGATGCCATTTCTAGGAATGCCATCAAACATCCCTCAACCGCTGCCACCACGAGCAGCTCCTGAGAGATATGAGCTACCATCATTTGAAAACAACCTTGGAGATGACAATAACTTTGGAGTTCATTTCAACCGCTTAGCCCCAAGCTAATCTCTGTGCTTTTCGCAATTGCTTGGGGAGCCATATTAGATCACCTATGGATATGTACCGGGGAGTTTCCCTTCGGGGTTTGGCCTCAACTTTCTGGATCAGGTTCCTTTTCTTTTTAAATGGATATATTATCATGCACATGAGAACTTTAAATAGTATTAGTTATACTTTAAATTTTGAGATGGTCATAATGTAAAAATTGAAGATAAAATTAATATTAAGGCTAAATTTTGAACCATTTTGTATAACTCACTCTACTGAAGAGTGTTTTTTGCAATTAACATCTCTAAGGGCTAAATAAAAATTTTGATACATTATTTGTACGCACAGTTTTGCATGCCACAGTTTTTTTTTTTTTTTTTTTTGCGCCTCAAGTGAATGAAAGGCTTATAATTTTGGAACTTTTGTTGCAGTATCAATTTGCGAATTATACGAACCCCAAATACAAAGATACTGGCAAAGGATCATTGAGGTTCCAATTGATCAAACAGCGATCTGACTTCTCTTTCGCATTATTTAGCGGCGGATTGTTAATTGTATGTAGTTACTATAAACTCGTATATCTATGATTCTTTCTTGATGACTTAATGACTATTGAGGAAGTAGATTCTAAACATTACTGAACTTTTGAAGCACATCTCAGTTTTATATTATCTGGCCATTTTCAGAAGTTTGCTTCTGAATCAAGTCTAGATATAACAGTCGAGGAAGGTTCTTTTGTTCCTTTTTACCCTTCTCTTTTCTCTCAATTATAATCTGAAAGCAATAGGAGATGATTTATGGTATCTCTATGATGTTGTTCGATAAATATTGTAGTTTAACTTTCATCTAGTGTTCCATTAATGCTCTCGTAATCATTTGTATGGTGTACTTTTCTTTCTTAACACCACCAAATACGAAGGTTGTCTTCCATTTTAAGTTCACCTTGGCCAACTGTTATTGCAAGTTAATCTTTTCCCGCATTCTAATAACAGCCAAAGCTGGTCGCGGTGTCGAATATTGTTGCTTTTGCAAATCCAAATGCACCTGTTTACCCACGCTTAGCACAAGGAAAGGAATGGAATGAAGTATGTGTATTTTTCCAATTTAATATATTTATAAGCCATGTTTGGGATGTGTATCAATGTATGTCTTGTGCACTATATTGGCATACTACACAATCCCAAACATGGCCCCTTGTGCATTATGTGTAGTTTATGGTGAAAAATATTTGTTTTCGTTCTTATGATATAATTATGATTAATTCCTTCATTTGTTTTTTTCAATTTAGATGACAGTGACATGGACAAGTGGTTATGGAATCGATGAAGCCGAACCTTTTGTCGAGTGGGGCCCGAAAGGAGGAGCACAGAGGCGTTCCCCAGCTGGCACAGAGACGTTTCATCAGAACAGCCTATGTGGTGAGTAAAATATACTAGTAGTTTATTTTAAAAACTTTCATTCTAATTATTTTCCCTTTTTTTTTTGTTTAGAAATTTACGCGTCAAGGTTAAAGATGGGATTTTATGTTTGTTGCAGGGGCACCTGCAAACACAGTGGGATGGCGTGATCCCGGATTCGTACATACCAGTTTCCTCAAGGAATTGTGGCCCAATTCAATGTATGATATAACTGCTTCTCAGTAGTTGGAAATTTGTTTCCTGTTTGGTTGTCTTTTAGAATTTTTTGTTTTCTATTTGTGTTTTTGTGTTCACTGTTCCTGGAACTAAAGCAATGAAACTTTGGAAATCTCTTTGTTATCATCTTTGAATACCGTTAGATGGTGAATTTGGAATCAACAAAAACAAATCTTTTAGGTATTTTGAATTTTTGATATTTTCTTGAAATGGTTTTGGGAACCAATTTGCAGATATATTCCTGCACCTTATCAGTTTTAAGAAACAGACGGTCTTTAGAACCACAATAAGACACATAAGTACTTAGTTTTGACTAATAATGAAGGCTACTTAGCGGTATAGAGGAGAAAAATGATCCTTCCTGATGAAAACCTTGTAAAAGGAAAAAAGTTTTTTTAGTCTTTGTTCTGTTACAAAAGTTTTATTTGATACCTACAATGTACATTAGGTTGTTTCATTTCAGAATTTCAATAATCACATGAAGGGAATATAAAGTGTTTTAATTATGCAGGTATACATACAAGATGGGGCATAAGTTTTCCAATGATACGTACGTATGGAGTTCGTCGTACCAGTTCAAGGCATCTCCTTATCCCGGTCAAGATTCTGTACAACACGTGGCTATTTTTGGTGACATGGGAAAGGTCTGAATCCCTTTGAAAACATTAATAATATTGAACAATGTCACTTATTGTTGTTTTTCTGCTGAGGCCTCTTGGTAATTTATGACAATAAATTCTATATAATTATAGCATATACCTACTTATTGATAACTAGTGTATTTTGGTTTTCAGAATCTACTTCTTAAAAAACTACTTCTAGGAGCTACTTTTGAATGTATATGTTTTGTAAATAAACTTTAGGGGGTGCTTTCAGGAGTCTGGTATTCTAGTTAAAAAGTAATAGGAAAATTCTTTTTCTTCCCTTCGTGTTGAAAAAACCATACTTTTATCAAACTGATTGGTTTTTATACAAACTTTTTAAGCTCATTTAGAAATTGTTTCTGAGTTTTCTTTACGTTTTTTGTCTTGAAGGGTGAAGTAGATGGCTCAAATGAATATAATAATTTCCAGCCTGGCTCTCTAAACACGACTAAGCAACTTATTCGGGACTTAAAAAACATAGATATAGTCTTCCATATTGGAGATATTTGTTACGCCAATGGCTATCTCTCCCAGTGGGATCAGTTCACTTCCCAAATCGAGCCCATTGCCTCAACGGTGCCTTACATGATCGCTAGGTAGTGTCAGAACTTGTTAATTTTCTTGTTTGATCTCTTTTAAGTGGTAATTTACTATTTTATCTTTGCAGTGGAAACCATGAACGTGACTGGCCAGACTCAGGATCTTTTTACGGGTTCATGGACAGTGGAGGGGAATGTGGTGTGCTGGCGGAGACTATGTTTTATGTTCCGACTAACAACAGAGATAAATTCTGGTAAATTTTGCTATATTACACCTATAATCCCTATTTATTTTTCGGAATCAGACATATTGGTTACTGACTTTATTTCCTTTATGATGGTGCCCCCATATACTGTGAAATGAAATATTTTGTAGTTTCATTTTTTATTGTAAAAAGCAAGATAATAAACGAGAACTTTGACATGATCCAGACTCAAGGCTCGATTCACTATTATGTTCTCGTTGTACATGGCTCATCCGCAAGACTACATAAGCAGACCGCATTTGGTACCAGCAAAGTTTTACCGTGGTCCCTACCATATTTTGACCAAATGATTCCCGCTTTTAACAAGTATATACGTGTTTTGCTTGCTTTTGGGGTCAGAGGGTTTTATGGGAAGACCAAATAAAATACCACTTCAATATTATTTGTACCCCTTTTAGTCCAATGTATCAAACGTGAGAATGCTACTAAACATAATATAACTAGTACCCTTAAAACTTATATTTTCGAGTATCCCTTTAGCCGATACAGCTATACCCATACAAAAGTACGCGTTACAGACTCTTGAGTGTCTAATCTGACATGGTGCCAAAAAATAATGTAATTTAATAATAATTATTTTATGTGTCTTTTATATTATTGTCTTCGACAGACAAACATTTTGCTCAATCTCCCCTCGCTAATGGAGATATGGATCTATATCAATCAAATTAAATGGGTATTCAATGTTCTCCTGTGCCAGGTACTCCACGGATTACGGAATGTTCAAATTTTGCATAGCCGATACAGAACACGACTGGAGAGAGGGGACGGAACAATATGCATTCATTGAGCATTGCCTTGCATCTGCTGATCGACAAAAACAGCCTTGGCTTATGTTCCTCGCGCACAGAGTGTTGGGTTATTCCTCTAGTGCTTGGTATGCCATGGAAGGAACGTGTGCAGAGCCAATGGGGAGAGAAAGTCTACAGAAGCTATGGCAAAAGTACAAGGTTGATATAGCCGTATTTGGTCATGTACACAATTATGAGAGAACGTGTCCCATTTACCAGGTATTTTCAGAAATCAATGTTGTAACAAACATATATAGTTATGGGTTTCAGTTGCATTCTCCGTTTCAATGTTATAAAGTTGGTTCTGTTTTGATCATTAGCAATGCTTTTTTGTTTCGGTTCATGGAGCCTTGATTCTTTGTTTCAAGATTGAGAACAATGAAGCTATGATAAACAACGGAAAAAACTTATTTTAGGTATCTAGAAGTGGAAAATTTTCTGGAAAAATTTTCTAATGGCTATTTCCGAAACCAATTTCATAAAGAGTTCCCTGTGGTGGTTCCATCTTTAGAGCTGAGGAATGAAAATTTAGACCATAAAACTACACAACCTTTAGATACAAGGCTTACACTAGGACATAATTAGCACGTGTAAATGTCAGTGCAAGTTTATACTGACTTTACTTCTCGTCGAACAGTTTGATTGTTAGGGATAGAAGTTTTTCGTATGCTGTAAAATCAATTGCAGAGATATAACCGGTCTGGACTAAACTAGATTGCACTTGTAAACCTTTTACTCGGACATATATGTTTGGAACTAGATAACGAGAATGCTATAGTTTTTCTTTCTATTTTGTTTTTTGTTTTTCTTCCCCTTAAAATACTAAAAACTGGATTTCGTGTGTATTTGTAACAAAAAGGGAAAATCATTTTCATTTTATTTTTAACAGAATGTTTGCACAAATAAGGAGAAGAACTATTATAATGGCACCTTTAGCGGGACAATACATATAATCGCCGGAGGTGCAGGGGCAAGCCTTTCAGGATTTAGTAACATTGAAACTCAGTGGAGCATATATAGAGACTTCGATCATGGATTTGTAAAACTCACAGCATTTGATCACTCGAATCTGTTGTTTGAGTACAAGAAGAGCAGAGACGGGAATGTTCACGATTCTTTTAGAATATCTCGCGATTACAAGGATATATTGGCCTGCACTGTGGATAGTTGTCCTAGTACCACTCTGGCTTCTTGATTTCGGAAACATAATATATGTTCTAATTTTTCCTAAATGCGTGTAGTGCATATTATACATGAATGTATATATGGGTTTGTCGAATATTCTATTACATCGCTACTGGTGCAAGTCCTTGTTGAATATGCTATTGCGTGATTTTACAGTTATTCGTGCTTTATTATGCTATAGCTACTACTCGAAATATTTTGGAATTTAGTGAGTGTTCATCAGCTTCTTTTTTCTTTTCGAAAAAGCAAAATTAATAATTTGGTGAAAAATAGGCTTTGTCTTGTTAAAGAATATTATTGAATGAAATCTTTCATTATGATTGAAATTATTTCCTTATCTTTTATCTCCTCACTATTCTTTCATTTTTTATATCACTTCAGGTTTATCCATATTAGGAGGCCTTTGTAATCTAGATGAATGCATCAATAAAAAGTATTACTTCTCTTTTATATTTTTTGTTATGTCTAACGTGTCGGATGCTTTCTGATCTTTTTCAGAATATTTGCACGAGAAAAGAGAAGAACTACTATAAGGGTGCCCTTAACGGGACAATACATGTAGTTGCAGGTGGTGCAGGGGCAAACGTTTTAGACTCAGAGTTCACTAATATCCAAACTCCGTGGAGCATATACAGGGACTTGGATCACGGGTTCATAAAACTCACAGCATTCAATCACTCGAATCTCTTATTCGAGTACAAGAAAAGCAGAGATGGGAATGTTTATGATTCTTTTAGGATATCTCGCGGTTATAGGGACATTTTGGCCTGCCCTGTGGATAGTTGTCCGAGTACTACTCTAGCATCCTGACTTCCAAAGAGAAAACAAAGAGCTGCCATTATGTTGTAACGAGAAATCAAAATTTAGGAATATTTCTATGTTCGGGTTTTGATATCCACTGAGATGTGGGAGGTGAATAAATTCAGAAAATAGAATAAATTACTATGTTTTCAGTGAGGTGATTCAAAAGGCTCTCTAAAGTTACCCCTCAACTTAAAATTTTTTTTTTCAGAACTTAATTCGGAAAAGTTCCCTAGCAAGGAAACTAGGACACTTAAAAAATAATAATTATCATGTTTAATCACTTCTCTATAATGCCAAAATTATTTATAATACTATTAAAAGAATTTCATTTTAAAATTATAATCATTACTGTAATTACATATACTCTCAGTATGACTTACGTGGGGCTAAAAAAAAAATAAAAATTTGGTAGTAAAAATAAATAAGAAATCTAGATCTCCAATCCGATTATTCAGAAATATTTGGTGCTCTTATCCGGAGTAAAAGTTACTATATACAATTTACACCAACAAAATATATTTTTTTAATAATTATCTTTTGATAGTACAAATAGAATAAGAAATCTAGATCTCCAATCTGATACATTATCTGCCCAATCTATTACTATCACTGTATCACACAAATGACAAAACACGATAAGCAAAAATACAAATTAACACAAAGATACACACACACACACACACACACATATATATATATATAGAGAGAGAGAGAAAGAGAGGAGAGCACCTGCGATGCATGTAAAAAATAATAACTTAAACTTAAATCCAAATATTAATTTTAAGTGGCCTCTAAAAATCAAGTAAAGAAAAGTTTGTCTTTCAGTTTTAAGCTACTCATTACATATAATCTGCAACAATGTAAACAATAGTTGAACAATAACAAAATCATGTTTTGGTCATTTAAGTCATCGGATGTTTTTATTTCCCCCCTCTATTTTGACCAATTTTTTTAAATTATATTTTTATTATTTTATATTAATCTAAAAAGCTAATTTATTAAAAAAATGACTAATCAACTTGCCATATTTGAATTATTTTGCAATTTGGTTTCATTTTTAAGGAGATAAAACTCGAATTGAAAGAAAAAACTCGAGAACTATCTTCATGAAAATGAACCAAATTGTAAAACAAATTTAAAGAATATTATTTTAAGTTTTTAGTCAGGAATTTTTTAAAGTTAGATTTGAAGTTGAGAGTAAGAATAAAATTTTAAATTTGTCAAAAGACATTCGTTAGGACACAATGGAGAAATGTAGGAACCTATAAAAATGAAAAATCACACACAACAATTGTTCATGGACATTTATCCAAAGATTAAAATTCTAAATAAATTGATTTGTTAATCCTACAGCTATTGACATCACCGGTAAAAAAATTTACGTAAAAATTTTAAATATAAAACAGCTAGATTTAGCATACATGACAATAACATGTAAAACATTTCTCTAAATTAAACTGTAAATAATAACAAATCAATAGGAGTAATGAACAAGAATATTACACATACATTTTTCACCGTATCATACAAACTCATAATTGAAATACATAAAAAAAGGAAGAATGCATTACAAAATAAGAAAAAAATTGACCATAGAAACGGGAATAGCAAACAATTAAGAAACAAATTGGTGTCAAGAGAATGTGATGGGTTATAAAATATAAAGAAAAATAAAGAGTTACAAATTAATTTTTTATTTAATGGTTATTAATGCATATTTACGAATAAAAAGCTAACCAAAAGTTTAGTAACTTATCATATTCTAGTTATTATATCCTAAAACGTGACAGGGTAATATAGTTAATGGAGAATCTATATTAAATAACCTAATTTAAGAATGTAGATATCAATTGTAATTTTGTGTCCTTCATCCAATCATACGACGCATTGTTATATCGGTGTAATTTTTCAGGCTAAAAAAGGATAATTTTGAAAGTAAAAATAGATGAAACAACTTAGGGCAATTTATTTTTTTAAGTAGAAAAGATATTGTGAGAGTGCGTAACCTTGCACAACATTGTGTAGTTTTTAATCAAGAGGCTTCCAACTCCCAAGCTATTCGTTTGTGATGGCTTCAAATAAAGCCGTGACGAGTCCCAACTCTCAACTCTTCTCATTAATGAGAACTTAACTAAAAATATTGCACAAAGGAATAAGTTACACCCATCTCATGTATGATCTATATATATACATTAGCATATAATCCCGTGCGTTGCATGGAGACATATGTAGATTTATTTATATGATATGAACAATAAATAGATAAAAATTATATATTTTTTATATTATTGTAAGTGAAATATAGTTCGATTAAAATTAAAAAGATTAAAAATATTCATATACAATATTTGTCGCACCCCGAATTCCCGTAATAACCTGAGGGTGCAAGCCTAATCCATTTTTAAAGAAAAGAAAACGAATTTTTTTTAATTTGAAAGAAATAAAATAAGATGGGACATCGTCTAAAACGCTTATTTCACGTCTCGTCTAAACATTATTCAACATCAAAGTGTGCAAAAAAAAAAAA
>MKEJ01009719.1:0-12433 GCA_001753735.1 Embelia ribes
GCCCAATGCTCTCTTTCTCTATTACCACGTCCCCTTGAACTCAAATTTGCCTGCCACCAATTTGCTTTTGGCCAGCAATGGGTTCCCAAGCTGTAATCGAGACGTCTTATCGAGTTTTTGATGGTGCAATACTCTCTTTCTCTATATGACTATGAGTGAGTGTATTGTAGTGTAAGTGTTATGTATTTTGTTATATGTTTAAAATTGCTGAAAACTATCCCTTTTATAGCAATGAAAATTGGGTGTTTCAACTATAATGTCACAATCATGGGTCTAGTGGTTAAGAAAATTCTAATCTAGTCACCAGCAGTGGTTGAGTATAGGTGGAGAAGTTTTGAACTTGTTTGTCAAGTTTTGACTAACCCGGTCCTAGACGAGGACGCGCCTAACATGCCATATACAATCAGCTACCAAACCCAAACCCCGAGCCCCAAACCAGATGACGCGCATGTGGTGTTTCTACTTTTATGTGCTTGTGTCATACTAGGTTATGCCAATTAGACACCACACTGGATTATATCTCTAGTTGCACATACAATTGTATTTATATAATAAAAAATTATTTACTTATTCAATATGGTACAATTCCCACACTTGACTTAACCCAACTTTCAATTATCTTTCAACCCCTTGTTTTGAAACAAATTTTTATTCACACCGTCTTATGATTTTTGACTATATGTATCACAAGTTTAAATATCACCCAAGAATAGAAAAAAATATTATGTGTAATCCACATAATAATTGGCCCAAATTTTGTAACTTTCATGAGCTCCAACCTCATAAAACACATGGAAAACATTTAGTTTTCCAACAGTTACCACTACTTATGACACTGATTTCAGCTAGCATTTTGCCTAAAAGTAATTGCTACAGAATCAACATTGCTGACAACGTTTCAGGTGCTCAGACACCAAGGCATCTCATTCAATCTCACTAAAGCTTTGACTAAGCAAGTGTCTCAAGCTGAGGCATTGAGACAATAAGAGGTATGCCCGTGCCTAAAACTTGTAACAACATCCGTTTTAATTGGATTAACGGGGTCTACTGTCCAACAGTTCTGGATAGGAATGACCTATCGTATCTGAATCGTTTATTTTAAAATCAATGATTGAGATTAGATAAAAATTTTCAAATTAAAATTTTTAGAAATCTATACATTTAATTTCAACCGCTAATTTTAAAAGAAATAGTTAAAATGTGATAAGTAGGCGACTTCTTCCATTTGAATTAACAATTTACCAGAAGTCCCATGTACAATGAAAGGATATACTACCAAACATTAGACTAAGTCCCATGCCTACAAATGTGACAACTAACGATAACTCCAAAGCACAAGTATAAGTACAATACAAGTGGACAATAACATACCGATGTTCCGGTTGAATCTACGCTGGACAGGTGGCCGTACAGCGGCTTATTGGGGGTGGAGAATTTCAAGGGCTGAGATCTGTGGAGAATGCAAGGTGTCCCAAATCCACCGGCGAAGAAAACGAACTCAATGTCTGTCCTGATGTTGATGACGTGGAATGATAGGGACCCACTGCAGGTCGACACGAGGCACTTCCCCTTTTTGTCGTACTTGTGGCACGCTTTCTTGGTGCACCCCATGTAATCCGGATCGCTTTTCACATATTGCGCCTAATATTACACAAGAGATTTCATCAATTAATAATTTACAGTTTTTATGTAGTAGATAGATGGATGAGTTTATTTACTCGACCGTACACAAATAATAATAATTCATCTTTCCATCTAAAAATTATTCTTATTTTGGTAGGCTAATATTACCATTAGCATTTATCATTACCAAAGATAGAATATTTTTTTATTTTTTTAGCAAATTTTGGGCAGAGTATTATTCTAAATGATAAAAAAAAAAAAAAAATGTATAAAGTCAACCATTTACAGATCATTTAGAGATAAAATAATATTTTTATGACCATTTATAGTGCTCGAGTCAAAATTTTAACACACTGTGTTTTAACCATTGGAAAAAAATTAGGGATGCAAACTAACAGAACTATTATTAAGCAAGCTCAAATTCGGCTTATCAAGGATTTGGTTTGTCCTCGTTTATTTATAAACAAGTGAACTTTAACAAAAAATTAGAATTTGTTGAATAAACAAGTTGAGTATGAAGAAATTTCGGCTCGGCTCGACTTGTTAAAAGTTCATACTCACTTTATTAATTTTAATATAAATATAAATATATATACATATATATATAATTTCAAATTAAAAAAATAAGTTTACATATTTAAATATATATACATACATATATATGTTGATTAATTATTATTAGATGGTAAGATTATAATAAATTCATGTTATTATTCAGCTTTTTAAAGAATATGTCTACCCAATTCAACAATTTATAGCTATCGAAACAAGACAAGACAAAGAAGCTTTCTAAACAAGTCCAGCCTTATAGACTCAAGCTTGGCTCATTTAGCTAAATAGGTCAGGCCGAGCCTGAGTCGAACTTTACAAATATAAAGCGAGCCGAGCCCCAACTAAACCTTAATGAGCCAAGCTTGAACAGTTCTACCGAATAGACGAACCGAGCCTGAACAAACCGGTTCGGTTCGGTTTGGTTCATTTGCATCCCTAGTAAAAATTATGAGAAATACTATATATTTTATTTTCTTAAAATATGGGGCCAAATCGGTCATTTTGTATGTTAAGAATTATTAGTGTATGAATCAAATATGAAGCCTTTCAAAATCTTTTAAATTGGTAACCTACAAGTGATTTTTGCCATAGATTTCTTTATTTATTTTTTCCAGAAGTTGAAATATTATGAACACACAAATTTCTAATATGTTTTTCATTAATGTTAAATTATTCTATATCATGAAAATCATATCGATGGACTCATTGCCAGTTTAGTTATGAGTAAAATTGTCTTTTCCACCCTGGATTTTTTAGTGTGAGGAAAATACTATAAAAGTGACAATTGTCACACTTTCTTTAAAAAAAAAAGGGTAAATTTCATTCCCCCACCGTCATCTATCACCTCATTTCGCTTAACCCCCCGTCTTATATATTATGTATTTTAGTTTGCCCCCTCTTTTTCGAATAAATACTCAAACTACTTTTTTATTATAATTTTTTTAATTTAAATAAACTTATTAATATTTAATGATGATATCACCATTCTCTTCATGGTCTTCCTCGTGATTCACTTCTTATGATTTTGTGTATCGTAAAAGGTTTATGCACTAAATCTAATAGAAGACAAATCATACTTGTGGTTGAACAGTTGCACAAATAGAAGATGGATAATACTCATTTTCAGATCCATAAAAAAGAATATCTCCTCTTTGTTGATCTTGGGTTTGCTTAATTAGGATTGAAAAATTAAATTGTAATTCAAAATTAATTTAATAATTTTAATTTTTCAGAAATTACTATTTTTTTTACTTGTTATAAATACGTGAAAACAACCTATCACTAGATTTAGGTTTTTGTCTGCTTAAATGAAAATTGTAACACTGAATATAAACTATATATATATATGTATATATATCAAGATGCTCTTTAGCATGGAATACGTTGGCTTGGGGATGATTTTGTTCACAGGTACCAATGTAATGATAGATATTTAATACTAAAATCTTCTGATAATAAACTATTAGCAGGGTAAAAAGAAGGGGTAACCCATAAAGTGGATATTTGAATAAAAAGAGTGGTTTATGATTGGTGAAGTAAGAGAGGAGGGTAACTTTGTCATTAAATAATTGATAAGGCAATTTTAATTAATGGAAGGGTAATTTGGGTATTTGTCGAAAAATCAGAGGGGTTAACCACAACATTCCGTGGGCAAAGTGTAATTTACCCAAAAAAAAAAAAAGTGGGTAAATCCTACTGTGCCCAAAATTTAAATATTTATGGTAGTTTTAATTTAAGCTATTACGATCAAATACAATTCTGGCCAAACCTATGGGGGACAAAGGAATGTAATAACAAATAAATTGTTTCATTGATATTTTAGTGACTCACTAAATAATATTTTGAAGTAACTTTAAAAAATTAAAAAGGTCATGGCGCATACCCCGCCTACTTCTCCTCTGTCGCCACTACTTATAGAACCTGTTTAACTACGTGCTTCTGAACGTGAGAAAAATAAAAAATAAAAACGAAATAAATAGTAATTAATGAATTTGGTGTTCAACTATAGTACTTTGAAATATCAATATAAATATATATATAAGAGAAAGGCATGTGCCGATGGTAATAAATGAATAGATCCCATCTCGCGTAAGCTATGAAGTTTACTCAAGTAGTAATTATCTCCTAATTTTAAAATTTTGGAAAATCAAAATACGAACAAAAAGACATGTTAATCTTGATTTGAAATTTATCAAAAAAGTATTAACTTTCTTATTTGGATTTAAGAATTTGAATTTTAGATTATATTAGTGTAAGAGATTTTGTTATTATATCTAATTATCTATTTATAGAGGCCGTCTATAACAATATTTTCAAAACCAAATAAAAATTTTCATTTTCTTTTCTTTGTCTCACCCAAATTTCTTCAATATTATGACTAAGCTGAAAAAAAAAGAAAAGAAAAGGGAGGGAATAAATTTTGATTGAAAACATATATAGGTTATAGATCTTGGCATTACAAGAGGAAAAGTAATTTACTAAATCAGCAGCCAAAAATAGAAATGATGTGAGATAATTTTAGAGATTAGGAGAAGTCTTAAAAAATTTGAGAGAGACATACACCTGCAAAGATCAATTTGGAATCGAAAACTTGTCGGCTCCATTAAGAGCAGCATGAAAAAAATTGATTTAGTCTATATATATATATATATCCATGACATTCCCTATTTGCATTCATATACAATTTTATGGATAAAATAATTACTGTTTTTTATTATGGCAATATGGATATAAATAATATGTTGTCATAATGATTAAGGGCGAACCTAATATATATATAAGTATAAAATTTATGGGATCACTGTAATTTCTTCTATCAAACTATTATTGTGTGATTAATTGATATAATGAATCTATATTCGAAGAGGGGGCTCCAATTAACACACTAATAGCTATTCAACTAAAATTCTATTTGCACACTTGATAACAAAAAGATTACGTAGCAGCACTAGGGAAAATATCGAATCCTAAGCAATCCTAATTCTTAATTTAGCTTACTAAGTTCAATTTACTTAACCTGATTTAGTTTCAATTAGCAATTATTTAAATTAATTGTACTCATAAAACACACTGGGAATTTATAGGATTTTAGGAAACTTAAATTCTAAACCAAAGAAGCAAGAATAAAATTAATAAATAAAAGCAATTTGTCCATGGTATTATTCAATGTAGTCTCGTACATTAAATTATATGTATTAAACGCCATGTATAATCCTATTTCACTAGTGCTAATCTGATTTATTTCAACTTTTGAGTGTCATCGAGTGATTTTCAGACACCATAACTACGTATTCAACTTAGAGTGCCATCAAGTAATTCTCAGACACTAAAACTACGTATTCTTAGGTTGATTAGATAGATTAAAAATTATTAAATTAATAATATAGATAGTTTTTAATTCCATCTTGATAAAAATCTAGTTTTCTTATTAACTCAATCGGGTTGTCAATCCGAGATAGCTATTAGGCCCAACATAGCTTTGAAAAATAAAATTTTTATTCCGACGGAATAATTTTATGAAAAACCTAATGAAAATTGTTTATTAATTTACTCCGGTTTAGCAGTTCAATATATAAATTTAATACCTACAACAAACACCTTCATCATACCAAGGGGTAAACCTAAAAATTAGCTACTCATACTAATATAAAACATAACAATAATATTTAAATAAAACATCAGTAAAAAGTGAGTATAATTTAAAAATATATAATAAAGAATGATAAATAAAAAGAGAACTACAACTAAACAATAACTAAATTAAAACAAGAAAGAACAATAAAATATCTGTTATTACCATAAAATTATTATAAAAAATTAAAAATAAAAAAAAAAGATAATCGTACAAAAAATGGGGGGCTTGTTTTTAAAACTGGAGTTGCTAATTGACCAATGGTTGCTTTTGCTGGTGCTCTCAAGTGTGAATTGTCAGGGACCTTATGCGGCCACTGTTTTCGTTTTGTGAAAAACCCAGCCGTGCATGTATATATAAATAATCCTTTTTTTCCCCCTATTTTTTAGATTTTTTTTCCTTTTTCAAATCATGGGCTTTGGGTATTTTCCTTTAGAGTTGTCAAATTATCATTGGACCATGAGGAATATTATTTTTTCCTCTTCTTAATTGCCGTGGACTTTTGTGAAAAGTTTAAACAAATTTCAATTTTGATACCTAATTTTTTATTTTGTCTTCACATTGATTTTTTAATTTACAAATTCACATGTTACTTTGATAGCTTTGCATTATTTCTTGAGAAATTTTATAACTTAAGCTAGTAACGTCAAAATCAATCCCCGTCTGAACCATTAGAACCAGATTTAAAAACTTACGCATTGGTACTAAGCTTGATAGGAAAATATACTCACATTAATACCAAAATTTCTTTAAACATTCGCCAAAGGTATATAAACAAATTATTTCGTCAATTTTTACTTCAACCCAGGCCTAAAATAATGCATTTTCTTCACTTTTACCTGAAATACACAATAATTCTCGTAATATCATAATTCTTCATATCTTATGCATTGATTATATTTTAAATCCATAAATGCAATATTTTAATGCCCTAAATGTATAATTTTTAAAGACCTATCAATTATCAAGACTGATGCAGAATATAAAATAATTAGAATATTAAAGCAAGAATTTTACAAAGCATGAAACTTAAGTTCTTGAACAATATTAAAACATGCTCTTTTGACAAATTTATAAACATTTTAAAATAATACAATAATGAAAGATAAAAGCATAATTGGAAACGGAATTCTTGGCTCTCATATAGAATCGAATTTATATTAATGTATAAAATTCATTTTTGTTAATCTTAATATTTGCATTAAATTTGTAATTTTATGAAATAGTTTAATTTTATTTATAATTAATAAATAATATTTTATTTTAAAAATTTTGGTTAACATCTCATTATTTATTTATATTCTCTACTTCTATTTCATTATTCACATTCGTCGATGATTTTATTAATTTAAATTACGTGATGTTGATTTAGAACATGTTAGTCAGAAAAGATTTGATTAATACTTTTAACGAGATAAATAAGTTTATATTTCCAAAATAAAGGATAAAGCATAAAATGGTTAAACAAAAATTAATAAAAGATGCTTTTTGACGATTTACCAAATTTTGATGTAATTAATTGCTCAAATTATAATACAAGTGGATGTTCAATGATAATGAATCTTGGGATTGTTAATTAATAATGGATAAAAATTATATATATACAAGTATATAGAAAATTTCTTCATATACCCACTTATCAAATGACCCTTGTGAGAGAGATTACTTACACATAGGAGAGATATTATTTTAATATTTTTTTATTTATCAAATAATGAATGGACGTATGTAGGATATGTATAAAATATTCATCCTATTTACGCCACTTATTTTTTAGAATAATAATTAATTAAGTGCTCCTATATAAAGTGAACCCAAGAACAAAAAGGATACATCGATAAAGTTAAAAGATTCATCATTTAGGATATTTGAAGTACAATGATTGAATTCAGAATTTATTGATAGGGTATAGTAAGGACTTAAAGATGAAGGGGTTACATTTTAGTATCAATAAAATGATCCATTCAAGTCGATTAATTGTATCGATGCACTAATCATAAGCAGAAACTTGATAAAGTACATAATAAGAGATTACTGGTGTAACCAGGTTAAATAAGTTATTACGCATAACAAGTTACTCCAGCAAAAAAGTGGCCAACGTGGCAATAGTTAGTGGGACACGTGTCACACAAATGAAGGAAGAAGGCGAAATGGTTGCGAAGTAAGGCTTAAATACCCACAATTGGATGAAAATCACACGGCCAATAAATTAATAGGAGCAATTATACCAGTTACACGCATATTCTTATAAATATACAATAGGAATCATGGAGAAGGACATGATCAATCATACCCAACTCGGACTTATATCTAAAAGTAGGCCTAACGTAGTGCTTAGGAGTAGTTTGTAACTTAGAATTTTCAGCATTCGTATCATCATACTCATTGTAGTTGAAGCATTTGAAGTTGAATAATAAAAGCTATTTTGTAATTCACTTTCATTATTACTCTTGCATTGATCAAGTCATATACTATTAAGAAAGGCCTGAAAGTAATGCATTAGAACCAAATTTAACTTAATTGAGTAATCAAATAAACCATTCCAACACCATTTTTTTTTTAAAAAAAGGTAAACACATCCATTAATAATTATCCAATTAATTATGCTTCTACACTAATGAATTAGGAAAGGCCACCCTAGAAATAATTAGGCCCCAAGTTTTCCTGACGTAATATGGGTTTGGAGGTCCATGTCACAAAAAAGGCTAACAGCGAAGTCGATTTATTCCAAAGATAAATATTCCCATACTCAACTCGGTTTGAACCGATTTTGCTTAAAATGTGGAATTGAACCATTAGATATCAGTTTTATTGTTTAGAATTGGAACCAAACCATTGAAAATTAGTTCGGTTCTGGATTAGTTCGGTACGGTTTTGAGCTCGAGCCCATGTATATACGGTTTCGGTAGGGTTCTAACTAATTTCCATAAAAATTACTTTTTAATAAGTAGTAAATTCAATGTTTTCAAAAAATATGCATAGAAGTCAAAAAGCAATACTATAAAACATTACACTATTGAATCAATTCATACAATTTTTTTTAAGTATTTTGAATTTTTGTATGTATGCTAGTAAGTTAACTCATAATTTTTTTTCTTAGAATTTCCAACATGCTTACAAGTTCTTGAGAGGTTCAATACTTGGGTTTATTTTCGAGAAAACTACGACATTTCTTAGTGCACTTGCTAAGTAAAAATATGTATGTTTAAGGTCCAGTCAGCATGGTGGGTCATTTTCCACTATTATTCACTCAGGTAATTTTATTAACCTTATTAATTTTTTTTTATGAACTTGTTATGTATTATGGTTGCTTATTTAATTGCTTTAATTTATAAAGGTGGATGACGGCAAAAATGCCAGGGTGATACCGACCATCAGATACATGCATGCCAAGGATCATAATGGTGTAACATTTGTCAGCCAAAAGGCCTGCAGTGCAAATCTATGCATATATAAATGTAAATATATATATTGAAGATTAATACTTGTTTTATTTTTGTTATTTATTTTCACTAATAATATGGGAAACGTACATGGCGCTGGAGGCCGAGAGGTCCCAACCTCTTCTCAATACAGATGAACCTCAGACCGTCTACCAGGATCAGATTTTTTATGGTGCGGTCGGTGGCCCAAATCATGGTAGGTTCTATGGATTGGGGACAAAGTCTGGGATATTCTATGACTCCTCCGTAACGTCAAACTCGACGGCCTGGTCTTATACCGCCGAGGGAGACCTCCGACAGACGTACGAGACCCAACAATGGATCATTAAGAAGATGGAGCAGGAGATTAAGGAAATTCGCCTACGCAATGAGGAGTATGTGCGGGTGCGGTCCCAGCTGTTGGATCGGATACAGAGCCAAGACAGCGTAGTGGCTTCACTACAGTCGACAATCCAATTCTTAGGTGATAAATTTGGACTCAATATACCTACACATCCTGGTTCGGCCCCACCACTGGCCCCGCCCCCCATTGATGATTTGTGAATTAATTTTTTTCAATTTGAATTTTGTAATTTTTAATTTTTAAAATTTTGTAATAATATATTATTAACAAATAAAAAATCTTCAAAAATTTATTTGCGGTTTTCTATTTTTTAATACTTTTTAATTGTTCTGTGACTGAAATAGCGACGACATAATTAATTCTTTTTATTATTTTAATCTTTTTGCGATGGAAATAGTGACAGATGAAATAAAGTAATATATATATTTATATATGTATATATATTATTTTTTTAATTATTTTGCTACGAAAATAGCGACGGTTGAAATAAAATAATATATAAATATATATATATTATTTTTTTTAATTATTTTGTGATGGTAATAGCGACAAATTAAATAAAATAATATATATTTTTTAATTAATTTGTGACGGAATGTGTGATGGACTAATTAAAATAACATTTTTTAATATTTTTAATTATTTTGAGATGGAAATTGTGATGGCGTTATTCAAATAATATATTTTTCAATTTTTATTAATTGTTTTGTGAAGGATATAGTGGCAGATTAATTAAAATAATATATTTTTTTTATTTTTATTAATAGGTTTGCAACAGATATTGCGACGATTGTATTAAATTAAATATGTTTTCAACTTTTTTATTTTTTGGCCACAGAAATAGTGACGGATTTATTAAAATAAAATATATTTTAAATTTTTTATAATTATTGTGCGATGGAAAGTGTGACAGATTAGTAAAATAATATTTTTTAATTATTTTTTCTTTATTTTGTGTCGAAAATTACAATGGTTTAGTTAACATAATTTTTTCAAAATTAATTTTTTATTTTATTTGTGTCAGTGATTGAAATGGATATTTATATTATTTTTAATTAAAATAATTAAATTAATATTTTAGTCTTTGCGAGATCTACAATGGATCGTCCGTTGCTGATATTTAGTTACGTGCTCTACAAGGACGGACATCCTGCCATGGCAAAATCCGTTGCAAAAGTTGGTCAGTAATAGATTTTGCAACTGATATTGCCATTGTTGTTTACTTGTTTTCTGGTAGTGTATCCATGCATCCCATTGACCCCAATTTTTGCTTTCTTCATTGGCAGGAGCGGTTTTAATCAAATGATCCAACTTCTCATACCGGTTAGAGACATTTTCATAGTTCTTGCCCGTTGTTGATTGTAATCACCATTTAACTTAAGTTTGATGAGTTGAATGAGCATACCAGTAGGTGGTGCTAGCGACGATGAACCTTTAGTAACCATTGACAAGGAGATGCTTTGTTTTGTTTTTTTTTTTTTAATAATTGAGCTAACTAGGTTGCCCTTAAAACATAACAGACCCTTAAATAAAACAAGAGGATTGTTGTTTACAGCCTTCAAACACAACAAACAGATTTAAGAGAGACATAATGAACAGACATAACAAACAAGGGGGATGTTGTACGTACGAATGCAACCTACTGTGGTTGGTGACCGTTGACAGAGGTCGAAAATCTTCAACTGACGTTGCCGAAGGTAGTAGACAAGGGATGACAGTGGACATGACTCACATGCCATCACTGTACTAGCACGTGGTGGTGGATGGATGAGACTTCGGTGGCGTGACTTGGTGGAGAATGGTTGACTCAAAGTAGCGACCCAAATTGTACCACCAATTGAAGAGAAATATATTTGATTACAAAGTAATCGAAGGTAACAGTTGACAACTAGGGTTTCAAAGGATACCAACGATGGTGGCGGCTATTAATGATTGATTTTGCAATGTTTGGGAAGTGAATAATGTATATTATTCTATTGTTACAAGAATTACAAATGATGATGGCTTGGGTTTATGATTGAACTGTTTTGATACTATGTTAATGACGAAATAATAAAAGAGAGACAATATTATTTGGGAGAAAAACTGAGTGGTCGGCCTTATCTCAATTTATATACATATATTTGACAAGTGGAAATTCTGAAAGATTTCCATAATCATAAATACATAATATGTCGTTTCTTAATTAAAATGTATTACCATATATACATGATTCTAACATTTATAAAGCAAATTCTATGATTTATGAAATAAGTATAGTATGTGGGAGGAAAACTGAGTGCTCAGCCTTATCTCTATTTATATTATTCTATCGTTCTGGGACTTCGTGATTCCATAATTTGTTTTTGGAAAAGAAAGAAGTTAATTGGGTTGCCACGGAAGATATTCTTTTATTTTTTTGTCGCAAAATTTTATAAAATTTTATTGGAATTAGTTAGTTAAAAAAGTGACAGGAACTTGCCACTTCTCTATGGAAATGTGTAAAATTATCCTTTAAAAGCTCTTATTTCTTAGTTTGCCAAAATGGCGAAATTATATTTGTAGGAATCTCTTCGTATATTCATTTATATTTTAGCAAATAGGAGATAGAAAATCAATTTTACGATATAATAATCAAAAAAATAATCTATCTCATGTATCAAATGCATTAATGATCATATGCAAAAAAATTTACATATATTTATGCAGAAAATCTCCATCCTATTTTTTGCCATTGGCATAATCGGCATGTTAATTTGGTTAGATTTTCATTCCTTGCTCTCGGAATCTTCGAGTTTTTTGTTACAATCCACAATTCCAGAAGGGCGCATCTTGTTTGTACCAAAAAAAAAAAAAAAAAAA
>MKEJ01009720.1:0-14158 GCA_001753735.1 Embelia ribes
ATTTGTGCAATTTTAAAAAAACTGATTTTTGTTCTAAAAAAACAGATATAGAACTTGAAATACTAGTGCGAATGCCGTGACAGTACCTGAGCCATTGGATGAAGAGGCGGAGCTGAAGAGGATGATGAGCGACATCGAATGGAAGAGGAAGAAGAAGGAGTAGAGCTGAGTGAGTTGGGTTCGGGTTGAGTCGATTTGGGTCTCTTTGAGCGAGATCCGGTTCAGGATTAGCTCCTCCTCTTTCAGCCATTGCTTCAGCAGGAGCTTGTGTGTGGGGTTCGAGGCGATCTCGTGGAGCGGGTGTAGTTTGGACTCCATTGGAGAGATGCTGTGCTGAGAGAGAGAGAGAGAGAGAGAGAGATGGGGAAAGGAGGAGGAACAGGGGAGCGTGTTTTAACGGTCGAGTGGGGTTTTGAAATGTACAACGGTTGGATATGGGACTGGGAGGGTTTGTGTGTGTTTCCTAATTTGCCCTCGGTTTGATTTAATTTTCTGAACAAATAAACTTTTTTAATTTGGCTGGCCAAAAAAAATGAAACCATATATGCCCAAATAAAAAAACTGAAGTGATAATTGTTTTGGGAAATGAAATTGTAAAACGGTCCTTAAAATATAGAAAATAGGGAAAATGCCAATATTATTATTAATTAAATA
Source organism: Embelia ribes (assembly GCA_001753735.1). Taxonomy (NCBI): domain Eukaryota; kingdom Viridiplantae; phylum Streptophyta; class Magnoliopsida; order Ericales; family Primulaceae; genus Embelia; species Embelia ribes. The sequence continues at coordinate 655 of MKEJ01009720.1, forward strand.
TATAATATATGAATTTATAATAATATGGATAATATATGTAAAAAATTGTATTTAAAAATAAAATGGTCATATGTTTTTTAATATTTTTACTAATGTATGAAGAATATTTTTATTATACAAATTAGTTATTTTATTTATTTTGCGAATTTACTCATATTACATAATGTTTTTGGAATCGAATTTTCACAAACGTAGAGTTCACGGATGAAAATGATTTTCAGTCTGGAAATGCGAGTTTCTCACATCAAATCGAATTTTCTGGTAACTATAGATGAAACCAAATTAATATTTTTAGGTTATTTAGAATAAAATAACAAATAAATTCAGCTTAAAAACAATATAATCAAATGCAAAACTTCTATTGTAGCTTAAAAAAACACGTGACTCTCAAAACTATAAAAAAAACAAAATTAATCCTTATTAAAACATGAACAAGATTAAAAGGTCATCCTTGGGGCAAACAACGAAGCCCAAGGTTTATATATAAGATAGAAAAGTCAATCATTCATAACCACTAATGAAAAATTTATCAAAAAGTCGAAAGATTTACAATCCTTTTTGGACCTACTTTAAACATGCTAAAGCATAGTTTGAGAATATTGTGTTTGTTAAAATTCGTTTCTCAAAATTACTTTTAAAATTTAATTACAAAAATGACTATAATTATAATGTTTGGTCAAAAAATATTTAAAAATTATTTTGATAATTAGTGTGATTTGAGCAAATTGATACTTTCATTGTAAAAAGACAAAAGTAGATACATATTAGGAATAAGTAAAATATAATGGAGGTTAGTTTTTTAATTAATGGTAAAAAAAAACATAAGCAACTTTTAAAACAATCATTTGATTGTTTCCAAAACCATCCTTGCAAAATCAACAACAAATTCTAAGAGTAGTTGCTTTAATATTTTACTAATAACCATTGATTAAAATTTCTTAAAAAAAAAAAAACAAAGTAGAAACAAAATTGCGCCTAAGGCTAAGTTTGAGAATGCTAGTATTTTTTAAAATTCACTTCTTCAAATTGTTTTTGAAAATTGATTCTAAAAGCGAATCTAATCTCAATGTTTGGTAAATAAATTTAAAAGTAATTTTTATATAAAATGTAATGTTTGATAAAATGGTACTTTTTATTGAAAATAAACAAAGGTAGATATGTATTGAGAATTAGAATGTAAGAAATATAATTAATGTTATTATATTAATTAATTAAAAAAAACAGAAATAAATTTTCAAAACATCCATAAGATTACTTCTAAAATTACCTTTAAAAAAAGTAAAAGTAAATTATTAAAAGTAAATATTATAGAGTTTAACAAATAGGCCATAATTTAAAAAAAAAGAAGAAGAAGAAGAAGCAAAAATAGACAACAAAAAGTCCTCCCAAACTAACCCTAATTCCGTCTCTCTTCCAAATCCGGGAACCTCAGGGCTTCAGTGTTTTAATTAAAAATATGAGGTCCAATTGAACTTTTATCTAAACAATGGGCACCAGTAATGTAATTTACCCTCCACGTTAAACACTAGTACACAGTTAATTATACATATACAAGAGATCGGGGCTAGGGTTTGCTGGGCGATCGATTTCAACCCCACTACAAGCGTCTGAAATCGAGGTCAACAGAATCTCTCTCAGGTTTCTCTTTCTCTCTCTGTATCTATTTATCCATATATATGTGTACCGTTTATGTATATAGTTTTTAATATACGCTGTTGTTGGTTTGTTTCTTCTTATAATTGCTAGTTCTAGATTCAATTTGTGGTAATTTTAGGGCTTTTGTTAGTTTTTGATTTTAAATATTTTATTGTAATTTCCAAAGCCTCTTGTTTGCCTAGTCCTTAGCTTATTAATTTTCATAGTTGCGTATTGCTTTAGATGTAACACTGTATCTATACGTGTTTGTGTTGTGCTTATATGTAATTTTTAATGCAGGCTGTAATATGGGATATTTTTCACTTGTTTCTCGTTTCAATTACGGGTTTTTTTATTCAGTCTTCCATTCAATTTGCCTAACGATAAATTTAGGGCTTGGTTTCGTTTTTGATTTTTTGTTTCATGTATTTATTGTAATAATTTCCAAATTAAGCCTCTTGTTTGCCTTGTCTGGGAGTCTCAAATTTATTGGTTTTCATGATTGTGCGTATTGTTTAGATGTAACAGTGTATCAATATGTATTTGGGCTGTGCTTGTTTACCATTCTTAATAAAGGCTGTAATGTAATGTATTGCTGAATCGTTTCTCCTTTGAATTGCTAGTTCTTGATTTAATGTCCCTTCAGTTTTCGTTATGATAAGTTTAGGGCTTTTTTGTTTATTGATTTTTGTTTCTGGTATTGATTGAAATTTTCGATTCAAGGTGGTTGTTATGTAGTCTGAGACTCTTGTATTTATGTGTTTTCATGTTTGTATATATTATATGTATAAAATTCGTAATTTGAGACTGTATTATAGGAGATTGTTCTCTTATTTCACCTTTGAATTGCGAGATCTTGAATCAATGTTCCATCGGTTTGCAATATGATAATTTTAGGGCTTTTTTCGGATATTGATTTTATTTCCTGTATTTTATGTAATTTCTAAATATGCTTCTTGTTTGTTTTGTCTCGTACTCTCGAATTTAAGGGTTTTCATAATTGTATGCATGTTTTGAATTTCCACTGTATCTATATGTATTTGTGCTGTGCTTGTGTATGATTATTAAATAGAGGCTGAACTATAGGCTGTTGCTTGCTCATTTCGCCTTAGAATTGCGAGTTCTTGCTCCAATATCCTTTCTGTTTGGGATATGGTAATTTTAGGACTTTGTTTGGTTATTGATTTCTGTTTCCTGTATTTGGTTGTACTTTCCAATTTAAGCTTCTTGTTTGCCTAGTCTCGGAGTCTCGAATTGTGGGTATTGATTTGGATGTAACACTGTATCGATATGTATTTGGATGTGCTTGCATATAATTCTTAATAAAGGCTGTAATATAGGCTAGTGCTCGATTTCTCCTTTGAATTGCGAGTTTTTGATTCAATGCTCTTCAGTTTTTGATATGATAAATTTAGGGCTTTTTTGGTTTTCGATTTTTGTTTGTTGTATTTATTGTAATTTTCAAATCAAGTTTGTGGTTTATGTAGTTTCAGACTCTCATGTTTATGGGGCATTTGTGATTGTATTTATGCATATAATTCTTAGTAGATGCTGTAACATAGGCTATTGTTTGCTTGTTTCACCTTTGAATTGCGATCTCTTGTCAGTTTGCAGTGTGATTATTTTAGGGCTTTGTTTGGTTATCAATTTTCATTTCCTTTATTTTGTTGTTATTTCCAAATTAAGTTTGTTGTCTGCTTAGTCTCGTACTCTCGAAGTTTATGGGTTTTCATAATTGTATGTGTCTTTTAAAACTTCCCCGATTTTCTACCTGGACCACAATTATATGTGACCATCGGTTTGAAAAGGGTCTAAAAACATAGGTTTTCATCAATGTGCCTTCACTTTGCTATATGGTAATTTTAGGGCTTTGTTTGGCTATTGATTTTATTTCCTGTATTTTACTGTAATTCCCAAAATTTGCTTCTTGTTTGCTTAGTCTCGGACTCTCAAGTTTATACGTTTTTACTTTTTACCACCTTCTTTTTGGATCGTGAGTATACAAAATTATAGGTTTTAGAATGGTCTAAAACATAAGTTATATTTTTATGGTATTCCCTACAGTATCCTCAATTAATCTCAACTTTAAACTTTAGAGATTAAATTCAACAAAACTCACACCAGTGTATCTAAAACTTTTCAATCCCCTATCATGAGGTTTATTACAGTGCTCCCTTGAACTAGGGGACTACTGTGAATCTCAATTTATGTTTAGGGGGATCTGTTGTTGACATTCTCTACAATTTACCCACTTTTTTAGAGTTTGAAGTATAAAGATTAAGAATTCAGAGGTTGGAGATATGGAAGCCCATGTGAGTGCCTTTAGATGACGAGATGTTAAGTCGCCGTAATTTGTGAAAAACCTCTTGTTCTGTTATTTATCTCTATGAAACACAAGCAGAGAATAAACTTGAGTTTAATTTAATAATAATTTACATTGTTAGACTTCATTAAAAATAGACATTGTGTCATAATTTTCTCACAAAGCTTTTCATTTGCTGGTTAAATCTTCAAAGCACTTGTACAACAAAGGCATTGTTAAAACTTGTATATTGAAATGCCTAGGCCTCCCTAGTTTAACAGTAAACTGACGATGCTTATCTAAAACGGAGAAAAATAAGCTATCTTCTAAATGACAAAACAAAGTTGTTGCTTATAGCCCATTGCACTTAGTTGAATTGATCTGTTTTACGCTTTTCCATTCTTTTGTTTTTCCTCTGTTCCTTCTTCCCCATCTCTTTATGGTCATTTTCATTTCCTTTATTGTATCTTTGGCATATTTAAAATTGCATATACTGTATTAGATGGTAATTTCTTATGTTGGGTTGTTATCATGTTTCGTGCTAGAATAATTAGAAAAGTATTTTGAAAAAGTTTTAAGACTCTAAGTTGCAAGTTGCATGTTCGATCGACTCTAAAATATAAAATATTAAGTAGCAATGTGCTATCACAAGATGTAATATCAAGAGGTTTTGACTTGTAGAATTCATAGTGAGTAAAGGAACTAGTGTTACCTTTGGGGCATTTCTAGGGGTGGGCAAGGCCAATGAAATTGTGTAGATGTATAAATTGAAAACATGTTTCATTAGGGTTTCACTGAAGATATTAACCTCGATAAAACTGTTAGTCATAGAACAATCATGGAGCCTGATTTAGGAAAGACCTTGGATTTTAATTTGGTTTTTGGGCTTTACTTATGAAAGATACAAAGTTTGATTGTTTGAAGGGAAGAGGTTTTCTTTTCTGCCAAAGAAATGTGACTTCAAAATGTTTCCAACTTCGTTATTACTGTGACTGTTGTAACTTCTTACTGTAATTGATTTTAGCCACTTGAAGGATGCACTCATATGATGCTGATGTGATATGCTAATTGGTGAGGCATCTGTTTGAGAATTATGGCTGGTCGTTTTTCTGGTGTTCCTTCACATCATGGGATGAATGAAGGTGGGGCTTCCAGAACTTCTCAGGAAAGGCCAGAAGGTAGTGCCAGCTGGTTTTTGTCAAGGAAGGAGATTGAAGAATGTTCTCCATCTAGGAGAAATGGAATTGATTTGAAGAAAGAGTCTTATCTACGCAAGTCATATTGTACATTTCTGCAAGATTTGGGCATGAGGTTGAAAGTGTAAGTTCGGCTCACTAGGGATTATCATTTATCTTCATCTCAAGTTTATACCTGTACGTGATTGATGCTATTTTTGCTATCCAAATGGTATATATGCATATTTGTGGACATCAGTGTCTACTTCTGGTTGCTAATGCTTGCGTTATTTGAAGTTTTATGTGAGCGTTGTCTTGTAATTGCATTGAATGAGAGTCTAGTATTACAAGTGCATGAGAAGTTGCCAATATAAATTATACAGTCCAATGGATCCTACCAAAAGTAGTTTTCTATTGGAGGGGAATTAATATTAGTGGCAAACCCATTTTTTGTTTTTTTTTTTCATTATAATTTAAGGGTATATTACTCGTAGAACCACCTTAGAGGAGAGAAGAAAACTTTACAAAATTTTAGTACAGAAAGGACAAAAGAAATAAAAAAATATGACAATTCAATTACCCTTAATCTATATACTGGGGCCTAGGGATAAAAATATCAATATATCAATCCATTCATCTGATTCTCTTCATTCTCTCACCATATGATGTGATTAGTTTTAACCAGTTTAGTTTACAATTAACTTCCTTTCAGTTATATCCGCATTCTCGTGGAACACGTTGTGTGATTCTAGACCCTTCCTTTTGACACTTGGCAGTTCAGTGTTCTAAGGTGATTTAATGGCATTCTCATGTAACTTTGAGCCTATTCGTTTGATTGGAAATCTAAGCTATTGATAATTGCTACTTAGTTTTCCAGTATGTAGATGCTTACAGGTTATCCCTTGGGGTTAACCTTGTCAGATATCTACTGTGTTTACATATTGTAGCAACTCTTAAACCTCTGAGAGAATTGCACTTCTGACTGGTTCACTTTATGTGTCTTTCACCACTTTCCTCTTGCTATTTCTAATTGGTTGACACCTTTTCTTCATTACCAACAGTTTATTGACTGCATTTGGATGTAAATGAATGTAAGTGCTGACTCTTAAACTTAATACAACATAACAATGAAGGTGCTACGAAGCTTGTGGCAACATCATTGTTGGAAGTGATGCTGGTTCATGCTTGCGATAATTTCTTTTTCGTTCCCCTTTTTTTAATATGCATTTAACTAATTCTAATTTCATAATTACACGTCTTTTCAGCACTTAAGACAACGGCATTATCTGTCATTTAAGATTTTCGTGGCAGAGCTTGTGCATTTTCATGTCCTTGTCATGCATGCCATTAGAATATGGAAATTGCATTCATGCTAAACACATGACAAGAGATGTTTTCAATTTTGCAGACCTCAGGTGACAATTGCTACTTCAATAATTTTTTGCCACCGTTTCTTTCTCCGTCAATCCCATGCCAAGAATGATCGGAGGGTGAGTTACTAATTTGTGCATAGCAATTGGTATCGTTCGTGACTGGAATATATCGTATGTTATCTGCTGGTTGAGCCATTCCAGCTCTGTATGGTGTTGTGAGTTTACCTAATTGAAATATAGCATTTCCGACATATCAAGTCAACTGAGCCTTGTCTGCCGCTATTTGGGTTGTGTCATATTGTCATTGTCATGTAGTAACTGAAAATTTGCTGATAACGGTGATTTTAGGATTTCCAGGAACAACCCTTAGAAAACATAAATGGTTATGTGGCAGCAATTTGTGGTAGCCATTTTATTGTTGAGTTCAGGTGTTATACTGAAAATATACTGATAATGATGATTTTAAGATTTCGAGAAGAACCCTTAGAAGACGTTTATCGTAATTTGTAGAAGGCCACTTGCAGTACTGGGTTCAGGTGTTCAAAATATATTGATAACGATTATTTTATGATTCCAAGAAGAACCCTTAGAAGACATTTATGGTAATTTGTAGAAGGCCACTTTCGGTACTGAGTTCAGGTGTTTGGGAGATGGGAGGGACTTGTAGCAAGATGAGATGTAAGCCATGATTGTAGGAGCACATTTGTCTTGTGGAAATATCAAGGCTAAGGGTAAGCATGGATGTTTGGCTTGAATAACTGGTAATCATTTGCATATGCTAAGGATAAGCTTGGAATTTTTGGTATGATTAACAGCTAAAATTTGTATTTGACTAAAGGAGTGAACGTTGAGCTGGAATCTGAGAGGTAGATGCAATGAATAAGAAATGTGATTTTCATTACCTCAGGGGGTGTATATGTTAAACACTTCAGGCATGCTTGAAGTAATTTTCCTGCTTGGAGAAAAGGTTTTTGTATGTTGTGCTTTCAGGTAGGAGAAAAGAAAACGATAATTGCATTCTAGATTTGTACTTGTCACTTTGCACGAACAGGTTACAAGAGGCATGACCACCAAAAATATTTTGTAATGATTGTACCGTGCCTTTTCATATACTTTTAGAATGTTATGCTGTGGACATTGACCAAAGACTTGGGAACTACAAGCTTCTCCCATTGTTGCTATGACATTTGAAATAAACATTCAGTTGACTCTTATCAATTGCCTTCAGTTTGTGCTCCTTGGTGGTTTATACTAGTAGTTGGCTTGTTGTTTGCATGCCATCTGAAGATCATAGTTGTTCTATGTTCAGCCTCTCTTGATATTGATATTAGCAGTGTCTAAGCCCTAACTTCTAAATTTTTATAGGTTAAAGCTATGCACGCCTTAATTGCTATCTGAGGTTCACGGGTTAGTACCCTAGAAGTAGGGGTAAGGCTGTGTATGTCATATCCTTCTAAGACCCTATCAATGCGAGAGATTTGTGCATTGGGGGATATATATATTTGTTGCCGGTAATCATATCCTATAAGAATATGGTGTTTGTTGAATTGGGGAATAGTTGTCTCTTAGTAGATGTAATCTTAGTAGGAAGGGCATTGATGACCTAGAAAAATTAAGATCTGGCCTCTATCAGATGATTAATCATATTATTTGACTTTTGCTTAACTTTCTTTCAGACAATTGCAACGGTCTGTATGTTTCTGGCGGGGAAGGTTGAAGAAAGTCCTCGGCCGCTGAAGGATGTCATAATTGTTTCTTATGAAATTATTTACAAAAAGGACCCTGCTGCAGTTCAAAGGATCAAGCAGAAGGTGGCATTTTGTTGCTTCTGTGCATGTGCTGCTCATCTATTCGTTTGACGGGATATATTGCATGTCTGTTTCACACGAGCTATTTTGCCATTTTTTCATGCAATAGCTTAATTTTATGCATTCCCTTCCGTGAGTACGTGAAAACTTTACAATTGTATTTACTGTCTAGCATGGACAAACCTTGTTCCCCGACCCTACACAAATTGCTTTCAAAAACGTTTATCAATTGTTTTTGACATCACACCTAATGAAATCTTGGCAAGCCAGGTAATTTCTGTTTACATTTCTCTAATGCAGGAGGTTTATGAACAGCAGAAAGAATTGATATTGTTGGCGGAGAGGCTTGTACTTGCCACTCTCGATTTTGATCTCAACTTGCTGCATCCCTATAAACCGCTTGTTGAGGCAATAAAAAAGTTCAAGGTTGCTCAAAATACCCTTGCACAGGTTGCCTGGAACTTTGTCAATGATGGGTATGATAGCCCTTGTATTCTTTTTTATATAATGCCCAACAATGGTCCTTGTCATTTTTTGACATGGAAAAGCAGTGGCGTGCAGGCTTAGGACATCTCTGTGCTTGCAATTTAAGCCACATCACATAGCAGCTGGTGCTATTTTCCTTGCTGCCAAGTTCCTCAAAGTGAAGCTCCCATCTGATGGTGACAAGGTTTGGTGGCAGGAATTTGACGTCACACCGCGCCAGTTGGAGGGTCAGTTGCTTGCTTTCTCTTGAAAAAGTTGTACATATGTTTGTTTCATATTACTTTTACATCATGTATTCCTATTTGTTGAAAAAAGTGGGAAATATTGAATTTTCTTTTTTTAGTTAGGTAAAATACGGTGGAGATGTCTTGATGTTTACATGGTATCTTGGTATCTTAGCTGCTCTATGTTCTACCCCTCATGATATATGTATATATATACATTGGTGGTGTTTAAGGCTTTAATTTGAATTTCTATAAGTTAACATCATGCACGCCTCTATTGCGATTTGTGGGGCATGGGTTCGTCCCTTTGGAAACAACCTCTCTAAACAAGGGTAAGGTTGCGCACATCAGACCCTTCCAGGCCTGCAAAGCATTCTGTACTGGATTGTCCATATATGGTTGGGTAAAATATCACCTTCTGGATTTTGCCCCAAATCTCTTATCATATGGGCTGATGTGGACCCTTTTTTCACTTTTTAAATTATGGGTTGTCTTCCTCTAGTTCGAGATTTTTTTTATTATTCTTTTACATTCTTGAAATGATCATTGCATCAATTATTCTTTCACCTATTTTGTGGCATGTTGAAGTTTTTACAGTTAATAGTCATCTCCATTTCCTTTTCACTTTCCTATTTTCCTTGTCTTGATGTACGTTGCGAATTGGACATGGCATCTTGTAAGGATATGCATTTATAGGTTATCACTACGTAGTATCACTTGTAGTTGGCATGTTTGTACTAGTTGGGTGAGTAATGTCCTTTACCAAGTGTCGTGGTTCATGAAACATTCTCGCATTGAGATAAATATATAGTATCCATTGAAGGTGAAAGCTTGTATATTGAAGTTCTGTTAGTGACCTATTACCAATAATTGATTGTCATTCGTTTATTTCTCTATCTCCTTTGATGCTTGTTAATTGCTCTATCTCCTTTGATGCTTGTTAATTGCTACCCTTCTAAGCTAATGAGCCAATTATCTTTGATTTTAGTGTATTTAAGTGCTACGAAATTGTTCATATAATGTTGCAGCTAATGTACTTGGACACACATGAACCATAATTTAATTGGTTATATGTATCTGGATATTAGTTTTTGGGTGCAATGTTTGACTCCGTTATCGTGCTTCGCAGAGGTTAGCAATCAAATGTTGGAACTGTATGAACAAAATAGGGTACCGCCTTCTCAGGCAAGTGAAGCAGAAGGAAGTGTTGGTACTGGAGTTGGTCATCAGCCACCTTCAAGAGCTCCCGCTGGCAATGAGGAACATGCAGTAAACAAGACTAAATCTCAGGGTGGAGATACAAATTTGAAGGCCGTCCCTGGTCACCGTGATGGCCCTTCAACATCTACTCAAAATCGGAATAGTTTTGGGAGCAGCGAAATTAAGGACCTGTCGGACCAGAGAGGCGACGGCGAGGTTGTCAACCAACATAATAAATCAGAGAAAACATTTCACTGCGAGAACTCGGGAGAAGCAATAAAAAAATCTGAGCCCGGTTCTGAACGTGGTGAAGAAGATGGGAAGAGGAACAATGATAGAAGAGAAACAAGTGAAGCTATTAAGAAGATAGACAAAGACAAGGTGAGGGCAATCTTAGAGAAACGAAAAAAGGCCAGAGGCGAAGCGCCTCGAAAAGTAGACATCACAGGTGAGGAGGACCTTATTGAGAGAGAACTGGAGGAAGGTATTGAATTGGGTACAAAGACTGAGAGGAGAAAGAGCCTCGAAGGTTACAATGGGCAGTATCTCAGTGATCAGGAGTTTGACGATGCTGGGCATGGTTACGAGTCACCCAAGTTCAGCAGTCGTAAGAGAAAGGCGGGTAGCCCCCTTGATTAGTATAATTACCATGAAGCTTCAAGAGCATGGGAAGTTAGTCAATAAGGCATGGTTTTCATCGAAGAAAGTACGAGTATCGTGTTTTGGGTATTTTACTGTTAATGGGTATGCTCTGGTGCTGAGCTGAGTAAGCTATTGCTTTTTAGCTCTCTAAATCTATTTGTCTCATGTGGTGGTGCTATTTGTATGGGACTGTTGAGCCCTCACTGATGAGAACTATCATATATGTAATATGGGTGAGGAAATTAAAATGATAGTATTAATTGTGAGGACAGTTTTGAAGTTCTCAATTGTTTGTGGCAGTATACTGATGCTGTCTCTCTCTTCTGGAATTTTGTCTGGGTCATGTGCGGTTGATGAATCTATTATCATTATTTGTCTGTTAATGAGGCCTGTAATACTTAATTTTCTTCATATGCTTTTCCTTGACCTTCGCATATAAAAAAAATTGAGTTTTGCTCATCAGCGTCCACATAAGTTCGTTTTAACATCGATTGTGGTTATGATCAGTTTAGTTGCAAGGAATATATGAATTAAGTGAAAATGTTTTTGCTTCTATTGGCCGAGCTAGATAACCTCGTATATACCCTCAACTGATATCTTAGGTTGCCTTTATGCATAATATCCGGAGAAAAACACTATTGTTTGTTGTGAGTGGCATGAATTTTGCGATCTTACCCATGCACAGCTTACCGCCGTAATACAGGACTGATGAAATGTACAATTGAGATCATTCGGTCGCTTTCCATAGCACTCATCATTTTAAAGATTTCTGTAGAATATGAGAAAATGGTGCCAGCAGCAATATCTCAATTAAATAAAAAGGAAGGAAGAAATTCTCAGATTGTAGCAAATGATGAGGTGCCTATAATGGATACATATGAACCGTTCGTGCACCGGATGGACAAATTCAATATCAGTTCAAAGCAGATGGGAGGTAATTTGAGACACTGGTGGCATCTCATTCTCAGCCAATGCTAATGGCATTCCCACCAGTGCCTCTAGTGAGTACCCACCCTAAATTTTGAGATTCTTATCTAAACATTATTTAATCTCCTAATAAAATAGGGGATTTGTTACAATTTCACCCCTGAATATTATACATCTCGCGTCTACTTAAAATTTTAAATGGTCCTTTTGTGAATCGTTGATAATCGGTCCTGTTGTACTCTACGATTATTTGGCTTTCTAATTTGACCATGTCACGTTTCCTTCTCTCGATATGCTAGTATCAAGTAACCTAGTCATAATCTTCTATATTTGTATTTATTCTGTCCATAAATAATTGCACATATTTTTATTTTGCGTATCTCAAAAAATTGAACACGTTCAATTTTTGGGTGTGTTAAATCATTTCAAAAATCGGTTAAATGATATTATTGCCCTTTATATTTAGTAGATATATCAATAAGACAAAATAATATAAGGGTAAATTTTGTCATTTAAGTCTAATTCAAATTTCTTAAAAACAATTTTTTCAATCCATGTTAATACACATATATAGTTAAAGTGTGTAATTATTTATGTACCTTTAGAGTAGATTTTATGAACAAATATTAAAAAATTAGGAGCTATTAATAGTACTTAAAATAGGATACCCGAACCAGATTATACAAAATTCGGATTCGGATTTTATATTTCAAAAAATTCAAGTAATTTGAGTAATTATCCTAAATACCGAAATGAAACGACATTATTTTATATTATATATATATATATATATATATATATATATATATATAATCACATGTAATTCATTAATTTAGTTGAAGTATGAACAAGTGGAAAAAACTAAAAGGCTTTCACAAAATGTCTTTATTGGAAGTTGAAATATGAAATAAGTACTCCAATAAGAGATAGAAAGGGACTAGAGATAAAGGGAGAGAGGGACATTGAGGATAGACATTGAGGCAAAGGGTAATTTATCTGGTTTGGGACAAGATTTAAAAATTAAAATTTATTATTATTAAATTTATATATATATAATTAAAAAATATATGTTTATTTTTAAATTTGGATAAAAATTTAAAGATGATACTGGTAGGCACGCTAATTGATTCCTTACATACCATTTAAATGTTTTATTCTCTATATTTTTTTAGCATTTAAATTGGTTGTTAAGTATGGAAGGCTAGTAATATTTTCTAACATACACTCCCTCCATTCCTTAATGACTATAACTTTAGGTTAAAACACAAAAATTAAGACAATCATTAATTTGTCTCAATTTTAGAGAAAAAATAAATAATATTTTGTTTTATTATCTTTCATTAAATACTCAAAATACCCCACTCTAATAAGTTAGTAGGGGTAAAATTAGAAAAAAAAATAATTTATGCTTCATTAATTTTCTAAAGTGACAATTAAAAATAAATGAAAATAATGTTTGAAGTGACAATTATTAAGAAATGGAGTAAGTATATAACATCAAAATTATTACTCTATTTAAGTATATATCCTCTTTCATTATGTATATCTATATATCTATATATCTATATATATATATATACACTTATGTAATCACATACAATTCATTAATTTAATTAAAATATGAATAGGAGGAAAAAAACTAAAAGACTTTCACTAAATATCTTTATTGGAAGTTGAAATGTGAAACAAGCACTCCAATAAGAGAGAGAGAGAGAGAGAGAGAGAGAGAGAG
>MKEJ01009724.1:0-13890 GCA_001753735.1 Embelia ribes
AAAAAAAAAAAAAATATTGCACAAACAAAAAACGTATCGGGTAGATTTTTTCAAAATATGGGGGAGGCTATAGTCTCCTTAGCAAACTCATAGGTCCGTTCTCACTGTATTGGTATCTATCCCCAATTTTTAGGATTTAATGTCATGGTATGCTTTCACTAGTTTATATAATGTTATTCAATTCCTTAATAAGAGGGGATTTGCTTCAGTGATTCCATTAAACTCGGGAACGTGTTCACCCCGATACTATTTTACATTTAGGCTGTCCGGTGTGGTCATTCCCTAAATTCCAGCCTCTGTTTTAGAGTTTAATTTTGTAGATTGAAATTTAGGAGATGAGAATAGATAGATATACTAGTGGGAATGCCATAAGCAAGTCCCCTTACTCTTTTTCATAAAGCTATCTTTTTTTAATCGAGCCTTTTCTTTTTTTGTGCAGTAGTTTGCTGTTCATTTTTTGACCTTGCTTCGTTCTTGTTATGTTGCAGGATGGGTAGGTTGGATGTTCATCCTAAACCATAATGTGCTTCTGTCGTTCGTATTGACTTTCATTCTTATTGCATCTGAATTGCCTGAGATCATCTTGGCTTCTCTTTTCAGACACTTCGTCCCGAATCTTACAATTGGTGCTCCGGTTATTCAAAGCCTTAGAAAGCATACTGAGTAACTTCTTACTCACTTTTGTTTTTGAAATGATTGGCATATCATGCTGGGTGACGTTAGTTTTCACTGCAAAGAGATTGTCTTTTAATTTAATCTTTTCATGTTTGTTTATAGTGCATATTTGGATTGCCATCTCATGGTTACTAATCCCCTTGACTATGTGGAACCATTGGGGAAAGCTGGTGCTTCGGGTTTCACATTTCATGTTGAGGCGTCCAAAGGTTAGTTGATGTTCTAATCAGTCTGTCATTTTTTATGGCAATTTCGTTTATATTTATATATAGTTTTTTGATCCTTGTATGGATTGTTCTCTTTACAGATAATTGGGAAGAGCTTATCCTGCAGATTAGATCTAAGGGTATGAAACCTGGTGTGTCTCTAAGACCTGGAACGCTTGTTGAAGAGGTCTACCCACTGGTTAGCAGTTAGTCCCTTTTGTGTTCCTTTAAGTCTTGGTCATTTAGTGCATTTAATTAATCTGCAAGATGAAGTGATTACTCACCTCGTTGAGCAGTTTATTGCTTTTTCCGTAATGTATTGTGTATCCCTTTTGTTCCTCTTACTCCACACTCACAGCTTGATGGTGAAAATCATGTGGATATGGTTCTTGTTATGACTGTAGAACCAGGATTTGGTGGGCAGAAGTTTATGCCGGAAATGATGGACAAGGTTCTCAATCTGTCTTTCCTCCCTCTATATCCCCTTTTCTCACTTACTTGGGGCTTCTCATTTCATTATATCACTCACTTTCATTTCAGGTACGTACACTGAGAAAGAAATATCCAGAGCTGGATATAGAGGTAAGCCCCACTCTTACAGTTTGAATCACATGCATTTGCATCTTCTGCAATACAGGATTCGTCTGACTTTCCAAAAAAAAAAAAATACAGGATTCGTCTGTCTGGCTAGTAAATTTATGCAGTTTGGATTTGGAGCATTTGGTAAAACAGTCGAATTTGTTGGTGCAAGTTGTATATGAATGCTTGTTATTTGAAGAGTCGTACTTTTGGAAAGGTTGTTTCCTTTGTCATTATGTAGTGTCAGGTTCAAACCCTGGAAACAAATTCCCAGCAGAATTTTAACGTTTGACATTTCCGGAAGCAAGGATTTTTTGTGTTGAGATTTAGTTGGTCGATAATAAAGGTTTTACCAATTTCCTTAGCATTTCACCTCATAAGGCCCCTTAAAAAACACTATCAGTTCTAAGAACAATGGATCTAACTGTGATAATTTAGTCCCTGCCCATTTCTTCTCTTTATTGCCAACTTTGTACTCTGAATGCCTTTAGAGCTGGTCAAGCTAAAGCCAGATCGAGTTTTGAATAGATGGAGCACTTGATGATTTTCCAACTGCTCTCTTAGGTAGTCATATTTAACGCATAGTTACAAGAATCTTAACCACCTCGTCAGCGCAGGATTTAGATCTCTAACACCAATCCGTTTGGGTTCGCAATCAATACCACTACAGGCCATTGCACAATCATAAGGTAACTGCTTAGGAATTAGAAGAGAAAAAGCTAAAAAAAAAAGCTTATTTTACCTTGCTATGTAGAGGTGGCCAGCTTTAATCGAACTGTAATTCATAATAGCTTTCCAACGAAGCCTACTTTGGCTACACCAACCTAGAAATTATTGTATCTCTGTCCTCCATATGGAGTTGACATCCAGTAGTCAATAGTCGCAATCTAATTGCATTGTTCCTTTTTTGTCTATTTGTGATAGTTATAATTTTGAGTTTGTTTTGTAGGTGGATGGAGGTTTGGGACCTTCAACGATTGAAGCCGCAGCTTCAGCTGGAGCTAATTGCATTGTTGCAGGTAGTTCTATCTTTGGAGCTGCAGAGCCAGCTCATGTTATATCGCTCTTGCGAAAGACTGTGGATGAAGCACGCTGGTGAACCTTCATCAAATCTCCGATATATACAGGCAATAATTAAAAATCCAGTAACTGTCATGCGGATTGACAAGCTCCATTATTGAAGTTTTTCCATAATAAAGTGTAACCAAGTGATATTTATTGTCAAATTTGTCATTTGATATTTTTTGTTCATGTTCTGTGGAAGACCTATAAGTTGTTGCCTATGTATTTTGTTTTTCTGAATATTTTGATACATTAAGAAGCGAAGCTTATGCATTGGAGTTGTATACGGACAAAATTGTTACACCCAATGGTACATTACATACTCTGATTCTCTTTGATCTCTGAACATTATTTTATTTTTGCATTGAGATTTGTATTGGGGTAATATTTGTTTGAGGTAAGCACGTGCTCTCACGTGCAACCTGAACATCTTTTTGACTGTGGGCTTGTGGGTGTGTCATGTATGTCTCATTGAAATTGGTATTTGTAGTTCTTCATTGTATGAATGAAAAAGTGCCTTTCTTAATTTCAGACACCAATGTTTTGATTGAATTGAGAACATGCTACAATCTTTTTTTATAATTTAGTACTCTATGAGTTCCAATTTCCCAGTCAGTAATAAGGTTCATTTCTTTGCTGGTAGTATCAAGTAAAGTCTTTTAGTCTTAAAAAATTTTATGGGAGTATACGGTACCAAATCTAGCATACAAATTGGATACTGCATCGTAAAAAAAAAAAAAGCTTAGTTAATTTATTATGGCTACATGGTTTTTGAGGGATATATTCCCCTCTGAACAGTGGGATTTTTTAAGTACAACATGTAAAAACCATATAATATAATATATGAAAATGAGATTTTGTTTAAGATATGTAAGTTTCTCAAGTGTTATATATATATATGAAACGCGTCGTCAATATTCATTGCCAATTGGATGCGATAATGCTGTACCTGCTTTTTGATGCTACTAACTTTACCTCGCATGGATGTCTCATCAGTCTATATGGATTTGAAGTGTTCATTTATCTTTTATTTTCTTCAATTCTTGTTTGTAATCATTTTTATCTACACTGTTAAATCTAGTTCATGGGCTGACAAGGCAAAGACTGTTTCGGTAAGTGGTACAACTACGCATTAGACATACCTACTTCTTTATTGCATGCGAAACTCATGAATGGATTTCGAACTCTTAACTATCGTATAAATGGTGTGACTACTTGTGATCCTATCAGGGAAAAAGGTTAAAAAGTAGTCGGAAAAAATCCCATTAAAGCATGATCAGTGTACATTTCTGATCGGATGGCAGCTCTAAAATAAGCATTTTTCTTTTTGCCAAATAGCCATTTTTCAATGTATTAAGTCAACATGGTGAAAATTTTTACCGTTACACATTCTGCAGCAACTTTTTCTTGCAGATACTCAAAGAAAACATATTCCTTTTAATTGCCAAAAAAAAAAAAAAAACATAATTCCTTTTCTTTGTTGCACTCTTACTCATGTTGCTCCTTTCTTTTATTCATTTTCATCATTGACAAATGACCATGATATGCAATAATGATCCTGATTTAATTATGAAAGTATATGATACTTATTTTGAATATAAAGTATTTGGTACATCTCTTTAATACTACAAGTATAGTTTTGCTTTTGCATACATGTATAGCTCAAATAGAGAGAGTATAATGATTTCATTTGGATAATATAATGAGATCTTGGGATAGACAGCCTCCCCTCTGCCAGTGTTACACATGCCCAAGAATCCTGTCTTTGAAATTCTCACTTCACTCACTATTTTGCATAGATCCAAAATATTCACCATCTCAAACTATGCAATAACCCCTTCTATATTACTAGCTTGCCTTGTTCATGTGAAACTATGTTCACTAAATTCCAACTCATACCATCTTCTTTTTTTCCCCTTTCTTCATCTTGTCTATTCATCCAACAGTTGCCAAACCCTGTAATCAAAATGGTTCCGTAAATCGGTGCCAAACATTTGCTGTTTTTGAAACCAATTCCTACTGTTTGTCCATATTCAATCTAACTTCTTATTTGGGATTGAACTGGTCTCTCTTCTTATACAGTATTGGTTCCAAAAACACAGCCTATTTTGATCCCTATTGAGCGTAAATGCAATGGAGTGATCTTCGAAGCTGTGGTAACAAAGAATACTAAAGGTAAGATTTTTCGGTATTGCTGAATTGTTAGAAAGGTTAACGACGTGTAAAGGAATTGAAAACTAGAACCCAGGTGACAAATCTTAGGATTTATCAGGTAAGCTTCGGTTATTCAAGGTGACACTATTTTAGTTTGGCAATAAAGTTCAATGTCACTCCTCGAGCTATTGCCACAGCTAATAGTAGATCGAGTGTAAGATTCAACTCAGATAATTAGTTCCCGTTTTCCATATTTCTAATTCCATTTGAAGGAAAAGCAGTTCTGACTATTGAAAATTCTAGCAAGTAGAATACTGATATCCAAACGACACAAGAAGATGAAAATGTGGCTAGTTGGAGTATATGTTGGTGTGAGTTTAGTGGTATTTGGATCTGGAATTGCAATTTTAGGAGCTATCTTGTTGAATCGATGGAAGCAGAAGCAGGAAATTTCAAGTAAGGCGACAGATTTGGAGCTTCAACAACTTAGTTTGAGTATTCGAACCACGAGCGAGAAAAAAGTCTCGTTCGATCGAGGTTCTCAAGACACACTTGATGGCCAGATTATCGAATCAACGCCACGTAATAAGATGTTGATTGAGATATACACGGTCGAAGAGCTAAAAAGGGCAACAGAGGATTTCAGTTCCATTAATCTTATCGAGGAGTCGGTTTTCCACGGGCGCCTCAACGGTAAGGACTTGGCAATAAAGCGCATGAAAAATGATTCACTCTCGAAAATTGATTTCGCACTTTTCCATGACACACCTCATTTGCATCCAAATATAATTAGGCTCATGGGCCTATGCTCGGCCGAAGGGAGTGAAACTTTTTTAGTCTTCGAGTATGCGAAAAATGGGTCCCTAAAGGATTGGATTCATGGTGGATTGGCAATGAAGAGCCAATTCATCTCCTCTTGCTATTGTTTTCTGAATTGGAATCAAAGGGTGAAGATTTGTCTAGATGTTGCCACTGCCTTGCAGTATATGCACCAAGTGATTATCCCAAGTTACGTTCATAACAACATAAAGAGCCGAAATGTTTTCCTAGACGAGGAATTCAACGCGAAAATAGGGAATTTCGGGATGGGGAAGTTTCCTGAAGGAAAACTATCTCCTACAACTACTTGTTGGAGTAAAGGTTATTTAGCACCCGAGTATCTTGAAAATGGTACTATCTCTCCGAGTATTGATGTATTTGCTTTCGGTGTGGTTTTGCTCGAGGTTTTATCCGGGAAAACACCGATAGAGAGAGGCAAAAGTGGGGTATGGCTATCAGAGGAAATTAAATCCATTTTAGAGAATGAAAACGCGGAGGAGTTGAGGAAATGGATGGACACGGGATTGGGGGAGAATTATTCATTTGACGGGGCTGTTACGATGGCAAATCTAGCAAGGGCATGTGTGGATGATGACCCTTGTTTGAGACCGAGTGCTAGTGAAATTGTGGAGAAATTGTCGAGATTGGTGGAAGATTTGCCAGATTTATCAGAGCCATTTTCAGTGTGTGATAGTTCTGTTAAGCCCCTTGTCAATGCAACTAGGAGTTAAGGATGGGAAAAAATTAAAAAAAAAAAGAATGGATAACTATATAGTAGAATTTAAAACATAATACATGTCTGTATTTTGTGATTTTCTGTAATTAATCTTGTACTAGATCTTATGGTACTTGTATAGCAACGGATTTGCCAAATTCACCACAAAGTTTTGCTGCATCTCGCACAAGAACTTGTATAGAGTTTGCTACTTGTTAGCCATTCATATGCGATGACTCGCTCGTTCATTCGATTAGTATACAAAGAAGTAAAATTGAATTGATTAGTAGACTACTCTTGTAGAAAATAAGAATCCCTTGTCAAAGGAAGGCTTAGGGTTTTTTCCACTCAAATAAATTTCTGTAATTGGTATCTCTTTAATATTCCTTTTTCTTTTCTTTGTGACAATTATGATACAAATTAGATGTTCATATTGTTATGACAAACCGCAATTAAATATCACTTCAGTAACCCTTTGTCTGTTTTCGATTACGATGTATACAAACTAAACATTCTTAAATAGCTTGTACATATAAGGATCGTTTAATTTTTTACCTTTTACTCGGATAAAAAACAAATTAGCTACATAAGCATGCCATGAAAAGAATCAACAAATCAAATTCACTTCCACTCTTTAAAAGAAAACGCCGTATGCACAAAAAATTTAATAATCAAGTCATCATAGTCCTAAACTCGTCGAAATTAAGAACCCCGTCGCCATTAGCGTCGTACCTAGCAATCATACACTTGCACTCGTAAACACTCTTCTTCTCCCCAAGCTTACTAAGCATCCTCTTCAAGCTCTTAGGAGTAATTATCCCACCACTCCCTCGTTTCTCATACATCCTAAAAGCCTCTCTCAAGTCCTTTACCTTCTCGCTCTCCTCCGTCCCTTCCACTAACCGGATAAAGTCGTTAACACCCAACGACCCATCTCCATCCGAGTCCATCAGCAGAACCACTGCCTCTGCCTCTGCCTGTGAGATGATGGAACCCAGGCAGAGCCGAAGCTCCGAAGGGGATATTTTACCGTCTTTGTTTTCGTCAAAGTGGCCGAACACTCTCTCATATTGTCGGGTTTTGTCCATTAAATTGAAATGATAGATGGGTTTTGCCAAGAAGAACCAAAAGAACAACTTAGTTTGTATATGAAAAATGTGTATGTATGTATGTATGTATGGGTTTAGCTCTGGCTTTGAAGGTTTTGTTTTGAAAGTTTTATTCAGCTCTCTGCTGATATATATATACACACACTCATCAGTATGAACCCCGCGTGGATAGAGTGGTTGACCACAACACACATTTTCTACCACGTGCGGGGGGCATTTTAGTAAATTAACATAATCAGGACATATGATTTGTTCCAGAGTGTATTAAAAAAATTACCAAAAATAATTGTCTATATTTTCATATTTATATTTTGGTGCGTTCCAAAATAATATTTAATTTCACAAAAATTTTAACTTCTTAAATTATTCATTCATATTAAATGTACTTAGGTAATTGTAAAACATTAAAATCATATTTATTAGGGACAAATTTGTAAACTGAGAAGTAATTTAATATTTTTTGAGTTCATTTAATAATTCAATTGTTAAAATTTTGACTTTTCAATACAAGATAATTATTTTTCAGAGGATGGAGTAATATTTAGTTTCATAATTTGATATTTACAACTTATAGTCATATCGATGAGATTTAAATAAAAGAAAGCTAGATTTGTCCGTCTAGCGCAGTTGCCAAATTTTTGGTCTTCCTAAATATTACATGTATTCGTCAAGAAAATTCTACGCCCTAAACCGTTATTATATATTTGTGTGATAAAATAGATGATTTATATCTTTTACTTTTTATTTCATTTATCAAAATTTGAGGGCTATTCTTTTATGATTAGCTTTGATTCCTTTATGATTAGCTTTTTCAAAATAAGCATATTATATATATATATATATATTAATCATGTACACTAAGAGTAAGAGGACCATAATATAAGGACTCTATAAATTGAAGGCCTAACTTCGTTTACTTTATAGTTAAACCACACTTGTGTTCATCCTACAGTATACAATTGTATAGTTTGTGTCTATTTGAACATTCGAAATATTGATTTAGAGCTTAAGCACAAGGATTATATTATAGTTGGAACAAGATGTTCCGGTTCTGTATATGAATCTGCAATTATTGAAAAGTTATCATATATTGTCACATGGTATGACCAAACATTTTTCTAGTAAGTTTGTTGACTATTTCCTTATTTGTATATATGCACACGGGTTGAATGGTAGTATGTAACTGATGTTGTCATCCATACAATTCCAAGGAAAGAGGAAACAGCCAAGAATTGGGCCAGTCAGTCCGGACTGGAGGCTCTTAATTTTAAATCTAATACAGTAATTAATATTAAGTAATTCTAGAAGAAGTCATACTAATACTTACTTGTAATAATTTTCCAATTAGCGGTCAAAAACCCTATGACCACAAAAAAAATAATAATAATAAAGTAGAAAATAAAACAAGCAACAGAAGTTTCATGATCATTAGTAGAAAAATCCACCAGTGGAATTCTCGCTTAAGAGTTATTTTTTCTCATAGTACGAATTTATTGTATCAAAATTATATACGCTTAGATATGATTACAATACATTAGCACCACTTCAAAATTATACTCATGCACACATTTCCTTAGAGATACTTTTATGCATCGAATCTATCTAATAATATACCAAAAAAAAAATATTACTGCCATCTTAGGAATTAATTGGATCTCATACAAAGAGATTTACAACCTTAACATAAGCCCGTCTAGCTCAGTTGGTAGAGCGCAAGGCTCTTAACCTTGTGGTCGTGGGTTCGAGCCCCACGGTGGGCGCTTACAATTTTTTGTATGACATATTTTTTTTGGTGAACATTATGGGTCAGAAAATATGATGTGGCACTTGTGTATCAACTTTTCTGACATGTAACATTGCTCCGTAGATTCAATAGAAATTCTCACAACAATTTTATTAGCATAGGAAAATCAAGGAAACACTCCAAGCTTCTCAACCCAGCAATTGTTCACAAACATCCTAACCACCACAGAACAGACAAAGAGCGAAGAACATTTCATTATTTGTATACATCATAATCTACATATATTACATGACAAGTGTTCTTCCACCTATGTCTTGCCCTTGCAGAAGGAACCGTGGGATGAATTACCCGTATCACCTGTAACATCTAATCACTGCTCAACCAAACCTCTCGAAGAAGCTGATACCTGACAGCAATGTGACTGATGCCATTTTCTTTTGATTTCCAGTTGGGGCCCGTTGAAGGTTGAAAACCATCGATTATAGCAGTCAAAGGAGAATCCAACTCATCCAGCTCATTGTCACTCGTGTATGATTTCCTCAGCACGGAGGACCCACTTCTTAGATGAGATTCATTCCCGATTCCCCCTATAATACTGCAAAGTGAAGTTGCTGGAGGTGGCATATAGACTGGTGAAGGTGCACTGCATGGGAAGTTTCTGACAGAATTTTCCCCCTCTTCAAGAGGATCCTGGATAAATGGTATGAGCTTAGCAACCATTTTATAAATGCTTATTCTCATGGTGATTATGCCCTTAATTCTGAACCGGGCAACCGTTTTACGTGAAAATCAAGAAGGTAATGAAGCATAGCAATAATAAACTGACCCTTGCACCTATGTTATCATTCCACAGTGAATATTAAGAGTTTGAAGAACTTATTTTCAAGCTGCTTCTGCTTTGATCAGTAAGTAGACAACTTACCATATTTGAAAACTGAAGTGGCAGCATTGTACTAAGCTTTAGAAGAGATTTAGGGTTCGCCATGAGAACGGAAAAAAGAAATTACATGATTTTTTGATAGGGACAAACCTCGGAGTTGAGAGATTCAAGTACAACCTCAGGAATTGGATCAGGGCAAAACTCATCAGGAACAAAATAGCTAAGCACCCTCTTGATCAGTGGCGCACCAAATGTAGGACAAACCTTGAACAAATGGAAATATTTAGTATTGCACGAAAATTCAGAATATATGGCCGACACATGCAAATGACAAAATACAACGGTGGTTTCAAGTTACAAGTTAAACCTCTTTTCTGATGGATCGACTTAAGAGCATATCCTTTGGAAGCATCATGAGGTCACTCAAAGCATTTAGGAGATGGAAACATTTTGAGGATGTATCATAGTCTTCACTGTCATTGTCGTCATCTTCATCATGTACAACATTCTTTTCCCCACGCGAGTCATCATCAATGCCAAATAGGTCTGCAAGCCATCTAGACCAGTTCCCAATCTGTTCATCAAAATACAAGAGGTACTCCTTAGTTCAAAAGCTACCAGCACCATAGTTGATTCCGCCAGTTGATCAATAGGAAGAAAATTTTATGCATGATCGTTTTTTTTAACAAAAATGCTGACGAAGTATCAAATAAGCAGGACCAAACAAAAAAGGACCGTAAGGTGGGTCCTACGATAGGTGTGTCCTTAAGATCGTAGGACCCACCTATTAACTGTTGTTTGCACTTTAACTCAAAACAAAGCTTCAATTTTAAAATTCTCACCGCATTTTTAAGCTGCGCACCGGCTCCAAAGCTTGCTTTCCCTGCTGGAATTGGAAGAACCTTGGCATCACTAATGGGGTCAGATAAGGGATCAGTCGGTATTTCATCGTCAGATTCACGAAGAATGGCGTTGAACATAGCAACATCCAGTCTTCCCACACATTGCTCCATTATCTAGTTATGCAAGAGAAACAAAAAACCAACCATATTACTGAGATGATTTATGATTTTGCCTTTTCCCAATAGATATCAAGAAAAATTGTAAAAGATGGAAGATTATAACTTCCTGAAAATAAAAAAAGAATTTTACAATTGGTGGAACTGTGGAGAGGACAACATTTCAGTGTTGCTTAAAAATGGAAGCAACAACAGTTGAGACAAAATGACAACATCTCAGCATGTCCGGAAAAGAGGCAAGAAAGGCATGGGAACATAGACTCCGCTCCTACTTTTATAAAAACTAGTAGACGTGCACACGCGATACACATTAATTTTATAAAAATTGCTTAAAAAACTAATTAAAGTAAAACATTTAACTATTATACAACAAAAAATATTTCTTTGGAAACAAAATCTGTTATTAAAAAATATTAATTCAAACTAATAAAAGATAATTTTTTTTAAATTAGGTTTCTTTGCAAATTTTATTAGTATGAAAGGAACATATCATGTACATGGATTGTTTTTGAGATTATGTCAATTGAATGAAAAAAGAAAATTGTGTTATGAAAAAAAAAAAATTGGTACTAATTAATAAAAATATTAGGAAGAGAAGAAGAAGATTATTGTTAATTTTTCAAAATTAATCTTAATTAGCAATTTTGTTTATCATTATTTTAAAACTTAAAATGATAGTTATCCTCACTTTATTAATATTTCATAGTAATTTGGTTTAGACTCACCATTCACAACATGGGTGTTCTAAGGAAATTAAAGTGCGAAGTTAATCTTGAAAAGTAAAAAACAAATTAGTTCCAATAGGAGCAAAAGAAATAAGATGAAAGATATGTGGACTATAAGAAAAATGTTAATCATATTTTAACTGTGTCAAAATAAATTTAATGAGTCTATACACAATACTAACCCATAATATGCTTTTATTAATCACATCTTCATCCCAATATCTTAAACCTATTTTAAAACTTAAACAAACAATTCTAGAAAAATATAGAAGTCCTCCTATGGATCCAATGTAATGTAATGTATGTATCCTAAAGAAAGCCGATTATATAATGACCATTATAGTGCCAGAAATAATTTGTGTTTTAATAATTCTTATTTTTACATTTAAAAAGATATTTCAAGTCCTAAGTTTTACAAAATATAACCAATGTTTGATCATTCAATGTGTAAACCAAAAAGATATCATCTTCCAACCGTCATACGCCTAGTAAAAAATGAGATTGAAACATTTGCATTGAATATTTTTGAAAAATGTTACAACAGATATACATCCATTTGAAAATAAAAAAATAACCTTCAATAATTTAAATTAGAGCAATGCTCCCTTACCCGTTGATGTAATCTTAGTTGAGTCATTAATCCAATACATCTAAAAACCAATCACATCCAAAGATTTATGTTGTCACGTGAGTGGGTAAGATATTCGGGTAAATTTTGTAGGTGAGATTATCATTTGACTTTAAGTTATTTTGTAAAAAAGAAAACAAAATCAAAAGAATAAAATTTACATAAAAAGGAAGCCATAAGCAAATATTATTACTTGACATTTATCTCAATTTCTATTGTAGCTTTTCAAACATTACAACATAAATATTTTTAGTTAAATAATGATAAGATTAACATAGCAAATGTTATTATATTTGGATACGCTAACAATTCCAATCTGCAACTATCAAGACAAACATCCTATTTCTAAAATTGTGACGTGATATTTTTTTAAAAATAAAATAATATGGATATTTTAGATACAAAATGTGTATGACACAAAAGAGAGTGCTTTCACTCTAATCGCGATATATGTTCACATAGTTTTTTGACACATATTCCACAAATTTAGAATTTCTAAAAAATATTATCATAATAGAATTTCTCTAAAACTAAACATGTTTGCAAAATAAAAATTGTAAAAAATAAATTATTTTATTTGTAAATACTACCATAACAAAATTTCTCTAAAACTAATATAATTGGAAACATAAAACTATATACCAAAAAATAACCCTATGCATGGAAATAAAATGATGAATATTATAATTAAAAAATTAAAAATTTGTTTATGGTGGAGAATTATATAGAAGTTGTTCATTAAATTATTTTTGCTCCATTTTTTGACAAATGTTTGTATAATTAATTGACACATGTCTCATGAATTTAAGTTTTAAATAAATAAATATCATATAACTCCATCAACCTAAACTTAGTTTAGAAAAATAAAACTTATTAAATTATATTATTTTATTAAGAGATATTATCATAATAGAATGTCTCTAAAAATAAATAAATATAAATTGATTAAGAATAAAGTAAAATTAAAATTAATTAAAATTTTTAGTACCGTATTCTTGAAAACAAATAAACTTCTTCATCTCATCCATTTTTTCGTACCATACTCATAGGATGGCATTATACAATAAATGATTAAGATAAATATAAAACTAATAACTTAAAAATAAGGTCATTCTTCATACATGCTAGTAATAACAAATATAACAAAAAATAAGCATGCAAGTTTTTTTAATCAAGAAAAATTCTAAATATATTAAATTTAGTTAAAAAGTAGTCTCAAACCTTTTCTTCTATTGAAATTGTGAAAGTAAAATTAATATGTTGATTAACCTAACTCCTTTTAACAATCCAAATTTCATATTGAAATTGGATGAGAGAATCTATTTTACAATTGTTGTGAACAACTCTTCACATGCCTTTTAAATTAAATTCTTAGTAATAATTACATTAATTGTTACTTAATTACACTTAGAGGTGGGGCACGTAAAAATTTGGAGAGTATTTTAATAAAAAACCAATGTAACTTTGAAAATGAAGTTTTAACTTTTATCTCTTTTTTTATGATCATTAAAATTATATTCTTTATTATGAATTTAAAGTCATTTATAAATTATGGAAATATATGAATTGACCAAT
>MKEJ01009726.1:0-10999 GCA_001753735.1 Embelia ribes
TCACTAATACATACATCTCTAAGTTTCCTTAACCACCACATTGTTCACACAAGACTTAAAATCTAACACAAATACAATAAATACCACTTCACCCAAAATAAATACATAACAATAATATTATATCGGACTACATAATATTTTTAAAATGCAAAAAAAAATAACTTAGGAATTTTTGAGACGTTATAATAAAAATTGGACTCTTCTCCATAACTTACTTTTTAAAGTTTTTTTATGGTTTGTTTTTTAATTTTTTGATATTATGGTAACAAATTTTGTTAAATATTGATTTTCAAAGTTTGTTATGATTAAGTTCTTGGGGAAAAAATACAAATAGTAGAATTAGAATATGTTAAAGAGGGGGAAAAAACGCAAATAAAAGATAGAAAAAACTGAATTTGTTACTCCATAATTTAGTGAATTTTTTCCTCTTTTTGTCTTTTGATTTTTTAATTTCTTATGATTTGATTATGGATTTATCAATTTTCTTATTATTTGGTTGTTCAATTGTGTTAAAGAATTTTTTCCCCAATTTATACATATTGAAAAAAAAACACAAACCATAAAAAGAAAATTAAATTTGGTACTCTATAACTTAGTGATTTTTTTTTCTTATAATATGATTTTTCAATTTTATTATGATTTGATTACATAAGTTATGTTATGTTGTGATTTTTTATTTCTCTATTGATTTGGTTGTTAAATTGTATTAAAGAATTTTTTTTCCCACTTTATACATACATGAACTGCTTTACATAAAAAATAAAATAAAATTAAACAGTAGGAATAATTTTGCTAAAAGAAAAAAAATATAAACAATATGATGAAAATTTGGATTTTTTTTCTGGTCACGAAAAGTATTTTGATTGACTAGAAAAAGGTTTCTCACTCTTCAGTACCTATAGTAACTAAGATAATTCCTTGTTATTGCTATCAATAGTGACCAGCTGCTCTTCCCTAAAGTTAGTGAATATTATGACTATCTTAACTGGTCGAGAATATTAATGTGCCCCTTCAAAGCAATTGCCACCAATAGTTACTTCTCATAAGTTATATAATTTAATATCGACAAATTTAATTCTACCAACAAAAACCGAATGATATATATATAAAAAAATATTGATTCCACAAAAGTAGCAAGGGATTTTTCAAATGAACATTCATACATATTATGGAACTCAATTCCCCCTCCCAAAGAAAAGTAAGTTTTCAAAATTTCTGAGCTCCAGAGCATCAGAGAGCTGTTGTTTCTACAAGGATATGGTTTAGTGCAGTTCTTCACATTCAGAAATTTGTTAAAATTTTTGCATTGTCACAGCAAATCGTATGATGAAATCATTCAAATATAGTCATTACTAGAAACAAATAATAGAAAATAAAAGACAAAAGAAGAAAACAATGGAATCACGTACCTTCTGGTTGAGCTGATCTTGAATTATTCTATTATCTGCAGTTTTAACCTGGAAAAAGAAATATGATAAACTGAACTTAGATCTAAAAGAAAAAGAAAAGCAATAGCCCTCGCCTCATGATCGGCAAAAAAGACAAAAGTATAGCACACTTCAAAACTTTGTCATATTTTTGCTTTCCAATCTTATCAGATCTTGGCGAGATAAGAACCTGCACACTCGGGTTTTAGATTACACTGTTAACAATAATAGGTTTTATGCGCTAGCATGCTGCAAACAATTCCATGGGTAAAAACTAAGAAATATGTTCCACAGAGAGTGAGACACCTTACGACGCATTCATTAAACGTCAAATCTTACATTGAATTGCCTAAAAATCAGGGTCATCGACATGAGAATGCAGCAGATATAGAGCTTCATGAAATTTCCGCTGATGGGAGGGAGAATCCGGTGCTTTGGGTTCCTATAAACAATTAAAGAATCTCAGGGACCAAGCAAAACCTGCTGTAAAAAGTACTTGTGGACTAGTTACTAGTTTACCACTACCTTTCTAATAGCGAATTTGCTCGAACTAACCAGCTTTCATATTCCCACCTAGTGCACAACTTTTCGGCTTTGACATCCTCCTCAATGATCTGTATACCTTAATTAAAATTGTGGAAACCATGCTTAGAACCGAGAGCAACAAAAAGCCTCAGACAGAGTTACAAATATCCGTCAAATGCATACATCACTACAATGAATTTGCTAGTTTGATATACTAGCTGGTCAAATCATTGCTCCACTGAAGAACTCACTTTTTCCACTTTTTTCTGCGAAGAAACCCAAAAATGAATTTCTTTAAAATTAGAGCAAAATGGGTTGCCCAAATGGTACGGGACTTAGGATGCCAAGATCACCACCAAGGTTCAACCCTTGGCACCTCGAACGTGAGGATCTTTCCTAGAAAAAAAAAATGAATTTTTAAAAATAAGCAACTGGGATCTCAGTTTGCCTGCAACTCAATAACAGAGTTCATACCAATTAAGCATTATAAAATAATAAAATGAAAAAAAAGGACCTCAGCAAACGAATCCTAAGATGTGGAAGAAACCATAAAGACGCGTACAAATACCCTTCAGATAACACCCTCTGTACAACTATAAAAAATGGGCCTTACACATACAAATGCATACCATAAAAAATATGCCTCAGATATACCTTCAGTCTTCTCAAGATCAGCAAATCTTTCCCGCTGAGCAGAATCCAGTGCGGTCGGAATAAGGATGACACCAAGCTTTCCTTGCTTCTCAGAATACTTTTTCTCTAATAGAAAGCAATGAAAGAAGTTTATTTTTCGAAAAAGTAATAAAATAGAAGTCACAACATACAAGAAACTATTACGTTTGAATTAATATTGCTAATTAAGTTCCTGATAAAGTAGAAGAGTTTGGGCCTTCAAGGAGGCAACCCGGGTCGACCAAGTTAGGGAAAGGAAAAAAGCCATGGAGTGGAACCACAGAGGGATTCATGAATATAAGTCAATTTCATGAGAGCTGCCATTCGGTCCTACAATCAACCACAATGTTAGGCAGCATAAAGAATTATATGATACTCTTTCGGAGAGATCGAGATACGAAGCATGGGAATGGACCACTTTTGAGTTGTAACAACAAGCTTATCTGAAAATCAAATTCTCTCCACTTATATAAAGACAGCTTGATACATAACACTAGTTGCTAAAATTTGACAATATCAGACAAACCCTTATGAGATAACACTCAATCGAATAGGCTATCTCAATCGAGTAGGCTACGTGGAAAGAACATCTGGTGCTTAACGACATGGGGAATGAAGAACAAAGAGAGCATCCTTGCGTCATATGTACGAAAAGAAACGACTAAAGCTTCCAGCAGCAATTACAACTATCACTTGCTTATTGGACACCACAATATGGCACTCTTCCATCTACACCCTATAATAAATTTCTTTACTGAGAATATAAAGAAATATTCTATGATATGATACAACTTTTTACCTCCATTAAAAGTAAACCACCAGCATCCTACAATGCTAACACGAACTTCTTTTAACTTATGAGGTAGTTTTTTTCTCTTATTTGAAGAAGTTACGATGTCCTACAATTTCAACTATTTTGGTCATGTGGAGACCAATTCATAGAATTTCTAACAAAAATCGAATATCAGATCAAAATTTTAATAAAATAGTTGCAAATCAGTATTACCAAATGCCATGGTCTCCACTATCTCGTCAGATACATTATCCAAAAATGCCTCAGAATCCTCTGGATCACTAGACAATGCTTCATTAGCACTAGTCTCAATCTGACTAGACATTTTAGTCCAAGAGGGGCTCAAGATCCAGTGTAAAGCATGCAACGGACTGCTAACTCTTATCGACAGACCTAACGAAACCAACGGAAAACAATTAACCTAACCAACACTACATAATAATCTGCATAAAAAACATTCCGAGTACAATAAAATTGGTACTTTTGGAAGGTAACAGGCCTCTTCTGGAGAGAGAGATCTGAGAAATTACAAGAAGTAATGTGGCAATTGAAGTCCCATGACCCAACCACAGAAAAATTGGCAAACCTGCAGAACCAACAACCTTGTGTTAACTGATAATAAATTCTACACCATATTTATTCAAGCACCTGAGAGTTCCAATTACGTTCGACAGAGAAAGACAAATGCAATTACGGGAAGAAAAAATAACACTAATGCAGAAGTTTGTGCAAAGAAAAACATGACGATAAGATCGTTTTCATATATTTGCCTGAAACTGAGTTAAAACAATTGTTCTTCAGTAAGTTCCTCTCTAGAGAATGAAATGTTTTAACTTTAAATTGTTTCATAAGAAACCAACAACGATTTGGGACAAAGTATACAAGCACTAGATAGTTCAATTACATTACTAAAGATGAAGCCACACACCGGTAAACTACCATTTTTCCGTAGAGAAAACACAACAATAGTAACAATCTTCGAAGAAAACAAACAGCTACATCTGAAAATTAGGAAATTATTTTTAATGCACCGTCACTTGAATATCCAAAATGACCTTAATAACATATACATGAAAACTAACAACATACAATCGAAAACACCCTGTGGAAAAAAATATAAATAATATGAACAAATTTGCTAATGAAAAAAAAAAATACAAATAATCGACAGATTAACTAAATTCTTTTCTCCATAACTTTAAGTACGCATGTCTACCAATTTTTTTTAATTATGTGCATATGTAAATAGAGATTATGAATAATGGTGGGGGAAGAGACTTTAGTAGATTCTTTATATCCTAAGACAATTATCATAATTATTATTTATTTTTATTTTTATTTTTTGTCAACCATTGGATCTTTTTATTGTTGAAGAAATTTGACCGTAAAAAAATATACATGATAAAATATTATAAAACAGACACAATTTTTTTTTATATAATATTGATATATATTTCACAAATTTCACTCTTGGTTGTTACAACAGGTAGTAAAACTTTAGCGACATATTAAAGAGCTAATCAAACTAACTGAAGCAACAAGTGGTACAACTTGATTAGCTTGCACTAAATCTGGTTAACTTACTAGGCTATATCTATAGTTTTCAGTAATCGGCCCAATAAGAATAGAAAAATCTTGAGAAAAATGCACCAAAAGTTGTAGTTACAAGTTACGTAAGTTATGGGCATTGATCCATGTTGGCTTTTGTGAAAAAACTTTATATGCTAGTATATATTTGGTTTAAAATTATGGGTCATTTACCTTCAAGATCAACATTCATTTAAGAGGTAGTGAGAAAGCCTCAAAAACAATGTCTTATGCCTTACAATATCATTTCTAAAGTACAGTTAACCTCAAAACAATGTCCTATACCTTCCTAACATGGTTTCTAAAGAACAACCTAACTATTATTACTCACTCCATTTTTGGTAAGTGTTTTTGCAGAAATTTTTTCTATTCCTTTTTAAATATTTTTCTTCCCTAGTTAAAAAATCGTATTGTTCCTCATTTTTTGGTTTCCCAAATTACCCTGCATCATTATCAAGTTATTACATCAAGTCGTTTAACCGGTCGTTTAACCGACGTTACAAATTCACCAAAATCTTTTTGTTTCCTCTTCCCTTTACCGTTTCTCTTCCCTTGCGTCGCACTCCATCAATTAAATCTCAAAACGATTACTCTACTTATGGAGACAATTAGTTACTAAATGATTTCTATGCTCAGGATATAGAACTCATTCTCCATAGGTTTTCTCCCATTTGATGATGCCTCTCTCTATCGGTTTTCATTTCAGTTTATTCCTCCATATTTACTGAAAACTCATATCCAAAATTTGTTCTATACCATCGTCAATTGAATGACCCGTGGTCTATACTGTTCTCGTTTGTGATTTTTATTTTTTAGCTTTTCATATTCCAATTTGGTAGTAATATTTGCTTCTTGTGATTAGTTGTCAAGTCAATAATTATCGGTTGCCAATATGTGCTTGTGAAATTATAACTAAGTTTTAATACTTATTTTAAATTGCTTTGTTTTTGTTTCCAGGTCGTATCCTTCGTATAGGTGATCTCGGAGTCCAGGAAATCAGGTTTCCCATTAAAGAATTGGATATGTACGTTGTCGTGGCTGGTATCATTCCAGAAAGAGTAAGCTTTAATATAATTTTTGTATCTCTTCTCTATCTCTCAAATTTCTTTATATAATTTAAGAAATTCCCATATGCTTTGATTTTAAATTTAAATTGCACACTTAAAGTACTACTTGAGGTTTTGCTTCTAGAGAGTTATGAAGTGAACGTTCCTAGAGGCCTTACTAACATGATTTTATTTACAAGTTACATAAAGGTTTATGCTATATATTACCATGAATATTAATATTGTGAGTTTCTACAGGTCTGGTATTTAGTTAGTGAAGCTAAGCGGCATGCTTTTGAGGGCCATCATGCACACATATATTCTGTAAGCCGACATCACAAAGAAAATATCCGGGTATCCTCAGTCACTCTTGTTGCTTTAGTGGATTCCATTTCCGAGTACATATTCATGTATACTTGTGTCTATAGAATCTCTTACCGATATATCTAAGAAAATTAGGACCTGGTTGTATAACAACATCAGTCCTCAAGTGGATTGCGATGCTCATTCCTTGCCCACAATGGCTTACAGTGTTGATAGAACCTGGTCTAAGTGATAACTTATAAACTCCATGGATCTGGTTCTTATGTAAATTCATGGGTTAGGATTTAAAGTGTTTATTGTACTTGGGAAAAAATAAAAAGGTTATTCTCATGTGGGACAAATAGATAAGGAGACTTGCATATATACTGAGTTTGAAATGGAGAAATTGAAGAAAAAAAATAAAAGTGCCAAAAATGGCACAATAGTTAGCCGTTAGACAAGTTTATGTGATTAGCGCTGGAGTCATTTTGTAGAGAAATATGATTTGTACTAAAACTTATTGCAAAAAGATTCTGTAGAAAAAGTAATTTGCGCTTTTGTAATGCAAAAGCAGATGACATTGCAAAATTGATGAATGAGAATGAGCAACTTTAATATAATGGTTGAAGATCTAGGATAAGAATTGTCCAAGCCTTCTGGTAATTAAGATGTTTGTGTATTTCCCCGCATCAATTGCCTTCACAATTTTTGTTCTCGAGATATTTATTCTAACTCTTGTCATTGCTCCCTATCATGTAATTAATAAGATCACGTCTAAAATTAAACCATTACCAGTCATCCTGATGAGCAAAATAAATCCTAGAAGCTCGATGGCGGAAAAGATTCACAGTGTTTTACTGAAACCTTATAAATCTCCCAGATCATTTTGTTATCAAGAAAGTAACATCCACTTTTTGAAATGAATACAGCGAAGAAAGAAGCACTTACACGTTTGTACTAGGGGTATAAATACGCAAGATCGACGCAAGAGCAAAGGCAACAAGTTGTTGATAAAGTCTCTCGTAACAGGAAAAGGAAAAACTCAGCGTCCACATCAGGTGCATCTCCAAATTTAGACAACAACGGTTGAAAGAATGTTTCCTCTATTTTCACGTCACAAAATACCATTATAAGCAACGCATACGTATGTCCCAAAATTGAAATGTGTGTCCATAGTTATACCAACTCCCTTCACCTTCCCCCTCCCCTGAGTAACGAAACTGGCCCCGGACCCTCTTTATCGTCAATTCCCTTGCAAAAAATACTAGGCCTATCTCTCCATCTCTCTCCCCATGCAGTCATACCTGCTTCAGAGAGATCCTCCATCTCCCTCTTTCTCTCTCGCTCTATCTGAAAAGGGTCGACGCATGCAGTAGCAAATCTTTGATGAATGAGGTTGGGCAAAATGTTGGAACGTTTTCTCTTCTCTGTTTTCCTCTTTCCTCTTCATGGTATTTTAGTATGCAGAACCATTCTTTATTTGCTTCAATTTTCTTTGGTACTATATTTATGACATCATCATCATTATCATTATCTAAGCTATAAAATTCCAATTAATTATAATCGGCTAAATGGTCGGACTTTGTGTAGTTGTAGTACCGTAACTGATAAGATATGCCTACTTTCATACTATTTTTCCACTTGCCCAAAAACCAAAAAAAATAAAAATAAACAAATAAATCACTTTCTCTCCTTTTTTTTTTTATATATATATATTTTGGTCCACCTCTAGTCGGGGGAGGGAGATTCGAACCAATTATCTCCTACTTTTTCCGATTTTGACTATCTTATCATTTTACCCATCTTTTCCACAATTTCCAATCACAGTAGGAGGAGCATTCATTTCCGTCTTTTAATTTCTAAAATGTTTAATTTCTAAATACAAAATTTTAGAAAGTCATTTATGTTTCAAAAATAGATATCTTAGAAAATGTACAGACTAGTCTTTCTATCGATTTCTTAAAATATAAGAATTAACTAGTCTTCTATAGATATGGTAAGAAAACTAATAAAGAAATTGTGAGTAGCAGTGTCAAGTCCCGAATCCCCAATAAATATGCGAACATGAACCAAAAGAAAAGCAATTGAGTCATGGTTAAATTTCCAATAAAGAATTTTTTTTTTTTTTNNAAAACTGGGAAAATTGATTTGTGTAATATTTATCTAAATTTTCCTTCTTATTAGGCAAGAGTAAGTAACTTATTCCAAACCAAAAAATAAAAATAAAAATGAACAAGTAAATCACTTTCTCTCTTTTTTCTTTATATATATATTTGTTGGTCCGCCTCTAGGCGGGAAGGGAGAAATCAAACCAATTACCTCCTACTTTTTCTGATTTTGACTATCTTATCATTTTCACCCATCTTTTCCACAATTTCCAATCACAATAAGAGGAGCATTCATTTCCGTCTTTCTGGTTTAATTTCTAAATCCAAAATTTTAAAAAGTCATTTATGTTTCAGAAATAGATATCTTAGAAAATGTACAGACTAGTCTTTCTATCGATTTCTTAAAATATAAGAATTAACTTAGTCTTCTATAAATATGGTTAAAAAACTAATAAAGAAATTGTGAGTAGTAGATATTCGCACCCATAAATCTAATGTTTCAATTATTATGAGATTTCTCTGTTGGGGTGTAAAAAATCAGAATAAGCTAAGATAATGTAATGTCCTGGAAATTCGTTTAAATTTTTCGCAATTAAATAATATTATTAATTACCCTTAATAATATTATTTATACTTGTTGTAGCATTCGTAGTTGTTGTTCGTTGCATTCGTAGATGTCGTATGCATTTCGTAGTTGTATATGCATATCATAATTGGGGAATATGATTTGTTGTCATGGTGATGCATTCGTAGTGTAGCATCTATCTCGTAGTCGTGGGGTATTTCTCGAGGTCGTGGGAATTCATTCATAGAGGTTTCGATGGTTGAAATTTTGTTCTGGACCTGGGTGTCGGTACACAGAGAGTGGTATACCGATACACAAATTCTTTTATTTGGTTCAGAACTCACTGAAAGGCGGCATACAGAGTGGTATACCGTTACACCAAACCTGTGTACCGTTACATCCAGTCAATGTGAAAAGGTCATGGATTCAAAACTCACCGGAAGCCGGCACACAGTAGTATATTGGTACACCAAATCTGTGTACCGTTACACCCAATCAACGTGAAAAAGGTACTTTATGTCTTTATAAGACACCTTTTCACTCCATTCTCAAATAATTCTGAAAGTTGGAGAGAGAGAGTGTAGGTCTCTTTAAACACAAATTCTTCTTGGTGATGATCCATCTATCTAGGAGGTTGATCTACGATTAAAAAGTAGATTTTGGAGTCGTACAAGCGAGAGGTACATTTTGATCCAAGTTTCGTCCTATCTTTCGTTCGTTTTATTTTCTCGTTTCCCGTAACTTTTCGGATCCGAGAAAATAAAATTTATAAAAATGCTCCTTGCATCTACTAGGTGTTTTCCTTGGCTAGGTTTTTTTCGCTTCGAGGGCCATAGTTAGATCAATCCCGAGGCACAATAGGAGGGCTTTTGGGGGAAACTTACAAAACTCATTCGGGGGCTTTTGGGAGGCTTCTTAGGTACAGTTAGATTGCGAATAGCAATTATATATTGAGAGTGTGGGTGTGTAGGCTTATATCCATGTATATTTTCATAGGAATATATTCGTAGACAATTTTATGAATTTATTTCTGTAAATTATGTTTGTAGTATATTGTAGCATTGAATTGCACAATTATATATCATAATATTGTCGTATGAATTTTCGTAGCATTTGATATATTGTTACCCAATAATATCATAATTCTTATCGTAGTAATTATCGTGGCATTGTTATATGATTTCATTTATTATATCATGATTCGTGGAATTTCGTAGAATTAATAATGTATCATTAACATTATTATCGTAGCATGATTATATGAATTTCACTCATCATACCATGATTCGTAGTCGAGGGCCTACTTGATATTCATTGACCTTTAGCGATAAATACATAGAACCACCTAGTTGTTCTATTTGTGGATTTTTCATGGTTTCATGGGTTATATAGGCATGCCTATCGTAGAATAAAGGCAAAGCCATTCGTGGAATCCGAAAGGAATAATATCATGAATTTGTTATTTCGTAGCATTTATCGTGGCATTCGCATAAATAGGAAATTGAGTCATTTTCTATTTCTTTTCAGGACATATAGTATCGACTTTATAAAATTTGTAGAAAGCAATTGAGGTCATACAACCTCACCATGAAAAGCGAAAAATCAGATTTGGGATATATCCATTGCTTGCGTCATACTCGGTCGCAGATTAATGAAGGCTAGGTCGCATAGCATTCGATGACAGACCTTAGCATTTTCGAGAACTTGTAGAGATACTAGTCCCACTTTTTGTCGTTGTCATAGTCGTGTCGTGATCGTAGCATTCATTGGTCACATGCACTCATTATTATGCATGAGCATACATGTTATATTTATAGTACTCGTAACTTATTCATGTTTACCTTACATGATTATTCGTTGAATAATATGATCATTTGCTTATTTTCATAGTATGCTCATACTTTATTTTCTTTTTAACATGTACATATTTATCGAGACTCCATAATCTGATATATTATTGTTGATTGACCATC
>MKEJ01009728.1:0-14579 GCA_001753735.1 Embelia ribes
CGGACATTCTCCAAATCTCAGTCTCTAATTTAGAGTTTGACCGATAGAGATTAGGGCATTCCCACCAGATTATCCACTTCCAGTCCCTAAAATTTAATACCCATAATCTCCGTCGTATGAAATTCTATTACCTTATGAAAGATATTTATTCCTTAACAAGCTTCCAATGAAATTTGGGTTTGAGAGGAGGTCATATGCGGAAGGTCTGATCCTTCATGTGGTATTGGATGGTATTTGCTTACTATCCTTTGTTATGAAATGCTTTGGTTTACCATTGTGGATGTTAACAAACTATGAAGCTGTTTGTTTCAGTTTGATGGTTTTAACACTAATGATTAAGATGTTTTCTATTAGAATATTTTCCATGTTTTGGCGGTTGTGATTTGCAGATTATGGGGACAGGAATGGATACTCAGGATACATCGCCAGCAGTTCTACTTTTCTTTGAGAAGCAGCGATTTATCTTTAATGCCGGAGAAGTAAGTACTTCTATTTAGTAACGGAGAGAAATTACGTTCACTAATTGGATGTGTATGCTACTTTTATAATTCTCGACCTATCTGGCTATGAGTTTATAATTATATGCACAAAGAGAATCATGCAATTAGAGATTTATTTATTTAAGTTTTTTGCATTTTATTTGCCAGATGGTTGTAGAAACTATTAAGCGTACTTGGTTCCGTAAATTATTTTTAGAAGTCAATCAAAATGACGGCAAAAGGATGTTGTGCGCATTAGTTCCAGTCTTTTCATGTGACAATGAGAGAGAAAAAAGGGAATGAAAATATGGAACTACCAACAGCACGTTGGTATTAGTTTTGTGTTTGTGACATTGTTCTTTTCGTTGGCAATTTTTGTAAATTGGACCATTGTGGGAGTTATATATCAAGTCCTATAGACTACAGCTACCTTTTTTAAGTTTCTATGTCTTCTAAAACAGTAAAAAATGCTTCCACATTTTTACAGATTTGTATCTTTGAAATAATTTATATATGCATGTATAGAATTATTGCTCCTATGTGCATAAACACATACCCCATTTCTCGTCTCAGGGATTGCAGCGATTCTGCACGGAGCATAAGATAAAGCTATCAAAGGTATGATGTATTTTCTACCTTTGTACTTTTTGCCCTGTCTGGGGCGGCTTCATATTATGCTGGTACTTTACTTTTAACCATGCTGTTGGTCTTCTGAATCGGACTGGAACTGATAATGTTTCGTTTTTAGATTGATCACATATTTCTCTCTCGTGTGTGCTCAGAAACTGCAGGTGGACTTCCAGGTTTGTGTTGTCAAATTTAATTTTAGATTGCACTTGCAGCAGTCCCTTTAACTGTTTGAGAATTACTTGTTGTTAGAGTTCTTGGAAACCATGTACTGTTTTTGGTTTTGAGAAATATAAACACTGCAGAAAACACATTGCACAGATTGTTCTCAAAACAGGTTTTGGAGAACTATCCAAAAAGCTCCCTAATTTGAGAAACCTGAAGAAAGTTTTTTTCATTGGTTTCCACTGTTTCGGAAGATGGTCAGATGGAATTAACATGAAACAATGGTCTACTTATTCAGTCTGAAAACTATCCTAAATGAAAATCCAAGAAAATTAAAATTCTGTTTACTGAACTTTCAGGTCTTCTGTTGACATTGGCTGGCATGGGAGACGAAGGAATGTCTGTGAGGACGAACTGTTTTAGCTAACAATGTTTCTTTCCCTCAAATAAGTCTAATCTGATGAAATATTATATGATTATTGTCTTATATGATTGATACTTGTTTGAAGGTCAATGTATGGGGTCCCTCGGATATCAATTATTTAATTGATGCAATGAGGTCCTTCATTCCAAAGGCTGCCATGGTTCACACGCATAGCTTTGGAGCATCACCTCGCCCTGATGGGATTTCCTTGTCCAATCCCACAAAGTTTAGTGAACCTATTGTCCTCATTGATGATGAAGTGGTGAAAGTATCTGCTATTCTCCTCCAACCAAATATGTACAAGCCGAAAACCCCCTCTGTGATGGACATGGATGTTGGAGACAAAAGAAATCAAAATTTGGAACCTGTTTTACGACAATGTCAAAATAATGAACTTGAAGTCTGTCCGAAGCCTGGTGATATATCGGTTGTCTATGTATGTGAGCTGCCTGAAATCAAGGGCACATTTGATCCAAAAAAGGCTGCTGCTCTCGGACTACGACCTGGCCCGAAATATCGTGAACTACAATTGGGGAACTCAGTGAAGTCAGATCGTCAAGACATCATGGTGGGTTTAAATGTTTCCATAAATGTTCTTTTTATTCTGAGGGATGGTCTGATAGAAACTTTCGACTAGAAAATTGCTCCTCCGTTGATAATGATAAGAGGATGCTTCTAGGCTGTGCTTATGAGAGTATGGAGTTATTTGGTGTTCTCGAATAAAACTCACTTATTTGCTGAACTAAATAACAAAAGCATTGGGAGTAAGTTTTTGTTAGTCTTGCTTTTTTGAATAATCGGCTACAAATAGTTTAACTTGTAAGTTGTCTTGATTCAAGTTTGTTATAGCAAATAAATCAAGAAAACGTATACTTAAGGTGTATTTGGCTTTGTGGTCAAAAGGATGGTAAGTGCTAAAACTACCTCTTACTGTTAATTGTGTTTGGAACATTGAATAGTAGATAATTAGGTTGATACTCTCCTAGAATGAAGTAACAATTGAAATTACAATCTCACAATTATTATTTTACGACCTGAAATTTTTTCTCGATGCCTAGTGCATTCTTACAAGTATACAACTAGACGAGTGCTAAATGTCTTAATTTTTTGTGTAGGTTCATCCAGGCGATGTAATGGAGCCCTCTATTCCGGGTCCCATAGTATTTATTGTCGACTGCCCAACATTGTTTCATTTGCAAGAGTTATTGTCTTTAGAATCTCTTAGTAATTATTATGGAGGTACGGCAAACAACCAAGTGGAGGAGACTTCCAAAACTGTGACTTGTATTATTCATTTGAGTCCATCATATGTAATAAAAACTCCTGATTATCGCAAGTGGATGGAAAGATTTAGCATGGCCCAACATATTATGGCTGGGCATGAAATGTGAGTCTCTTCTACTTCAGATGTATCGAAAACCATATTTCTGTAATGATGAAACCGTTGTTCTTAAGTATATGGTAGTTAACTCGTAATATATGCAGGAAAAATGTGGAGATACCGATATTGAAATCTAGTGCAAGAATTGCTGCTCGACTAAATTATCTGTGTCCTCAGTTTTTTCCTGCTTCAGGATTTTGGTCTCTTCCGCACCTAAATGGTTCAACACCTGGGTTTCAGACATTGATTGAGGTTTGTTTGTGGAAGATATCTTCCTTTCGAAATTAACTTATTCTTATTACTTGTTGGCTGTTCCTAAATGTTACTTTTTTTACTACCAATGAATTTAATTCTTCCTTGCAGACCGATTCAAAACTTTGTGAAAGTATCTCTGCCGAAAATCTTCTAAAGGTACACAAGATTATCTGGTGAAGTAGTTGACCGAATAACATTGTTAATTTAGCCAGTCTTCTCATTTTTTAGAGCTTTTCTGATATTAACTTGAATGAATACCCATACATAGAATGCCAATTGATCTATTATCCAGACAAATACATGATATTATACACACTTAAATATTCAGAACATTGCTTTTATTTTAGACGATTTCATTACAAAGATATAAATCACATTCCAAATAGGATGGCCAGAAAGAGATGTTACGTCTTTAAGATTTTATGTTAGAATATAGTATATGTAGTGCAATGGTACCTTTGAATTATAACATGGAGAACATAAACACAAATCAGAAGAGAGAAGCAAGGGAAGAGGATGACATGACATGATGTAACTATTACCCCCTATATCGTGCTATGTCATTCTATTTAAAAGGCGATACCATGGTTTTTTTTTTGTTATGTATCTTGCTGTTTATTTCTACCTAATGCTTGATGTGTTCTTTTATCAGTTCCAGCTGCGTCCTTATGCTCGTCTTGGGATTGATAGGTCTGGTGTACCGAGTTTAAATTCTCAATCAGATATAATTGATGACTTGCTTTCAGAGATTCCTGAGATCGTTGATGCTGCCAAACAAGTTAACCAGTTCTGGAGTGCAGGGGAATGCATAAAAGAGGACACAACTAGCTTTCTGAACAAGGCTGTCATGATTGAAGAGCCATGGCTGAATGAGAATGTTCTTCCCAGTTGTTTGAAAGATATATCAAGAGAAGATATGGAAATTGTCCTTTTGGGCACTGGCTCATCTCAACCGTCAAAGTACCGAAATGTTACTTCTATCTTCATCAATCTTTTCTCTAAAGGAAGCTTGCTCTTAGATTGTGGTGAAGGGACCCTAGGTCAGCTGAAGAGAAGGTAATCATAGCTTCTACTTTAAAATGGATTTTATCTTGTAGCTTCCCATGACTGTCTTAAGATTCCATTTGGGAAAGTTAGCACATCTGGAATTTGATTGGTATCAATCCTTGATTAATTAATCTGCTCAAATAATCCAAGGAAAACCTTGAATAGGTGTTTGTTATTGCATAAAAAGCTGAGAATAAACATAACGGTTAGCATATAGATACCAACACTTTAAAACTGCTAGAAATTGAATATAACTGCCAACAAGTTACTAATTGTCAGCTGCCCGATTGTCCACCATCTTTAATAGGGTGGTAGTGTCGGGTAGTAATGATAACATCTCCGATAGCTTCTTGAGAGCTCAGATATGAAATCTGGGTGCACTCTTGGTTCCACTGGTAAATCTGGACGATAAGCCACTGCCCCTAAATGTTCTGAGATGCATTACTATCTCTGTCCTGATCAGAATTAAGGTAGTTGCTGATCATTGTATCAACTCAAATCCTTCCATCTGTTAATCAGTATCTAAATATTTTGGTTACTTTTGCATTTCACTTCCCCAAAAGCATATCCTTCATATAACCTATAGCTTTCAGAAGCTTCTGCTTTGGTTTCTTACAATAGTCCAAGTTCCTTTCCGCATATCCAATGAAAATGGATAATCACCTTAAAGAAAAGAAATACAAGTTGTGCATTAAGTTGTCCAATTGATGTCAATAGCTATTCTTGAGTACTTCAACCTGAGTTTTCTTTCCATTCCTAAATGCACACTCATCCTTAACATCTATATTTATCTTTTACATGTTTCTCAAAAACAGGTTTGGTGGTGAGGGTGCAGATGATGCTGTGAGAGGTTTAAGGTGCATATGGATTTCCCATATTCATGCAGATCACCACACCGGTCTAGCAAGAATACTTGCTCTTCGTTGCAATCTATTAAAGGAAGTGCCACACGAACCTTTACTTGTTATTGGTCCAAGGCAGCTCAAGAGATTTTTAGACGCTTACCAAATACTCGAAGATCTAGATATGGAGTATCTAGACTGCAAACACACCACAGAATCATCATGGGAGACTTTTGAATCAAATAACAGCCAATCAACTGAAAGCCTATCTAGCCATGAGAAAAATCAAGACATTGATTCCACTTTATTTTCCAAAGGGGTCCGCATGCAGAGCTATTGGAACAGTCCTGCTAACAACAGCGTGGTTTTTCCTGTGATAA
This sequence comes from Embelia ribes, assembly GCA_001753735.1. Taxonomy (NCBI): domain Eukaryota; kingdom Viridiplantae; phylum Streptophyta; class Magnoliopsida; order Ericales; family Primulaceae; genus Embelia; species Embelia ribes. The sequence goes on from MKEJ01009728.1 coordinate 5,601, forward strand.
AAAAGCTAAAGAATGTGTTAAAAGATGCTGGATTGGAAGCTTTGGTAAGTTTTCCAGTGGTGCATTGTCCAAATGCTTATGGCGTTCTCATCAAGGCTGCAAATAGAATCAATGTTGTTGGGGAAAGTATATCAGGATGGAAAGTTGTATACTCTGGCGATAGCCGACCCTGCCCAGAGATAATTAAGGCTTCTCAAGGAGCTACAGTTCTGATACATGAGGTTAGTACTCACATGGCTTTGTGCATTTCGGCTCTTTTCCTTATTAATTGTTTTAAGATATTGTGCTATACATGCATAACTTTTAGAAGTAACTCCCGGGAAAAATTTTAGCTTTTCATCCATCCATGTCAAACAAAATGGTCCTCATTATGGAAGAGAACTGTTCTAATACCACTGCAGTATTACTATCCATATTTTTTTAAATAGAATAATAAACGTAATTTTGTGTGTTGTCTCTCTCCTGCACGAGAGAATGCATTAATAAGCTTTTATGTCCAGATGGAAAGTTGCAAGAAAATGACAGATAAAAAAAGTATAAAATGGAATATGTGAATTAGCTGATTAGCATTATTTTATGTTATATATAGGCGATGAAAAGGTTATTAAGTAGACCTGGTCTTCTTTTTTCTTCTTTATCTTTTTATTTCTCCAGATTCGGAAAATTCATGTTTTGGAAGAAGTTTTGCTGTCTTCCTGTATTCCTTGCATGCAATGACCCATGCATTTTTGCATTTACATCGGTTGAATAGAATCTGTGAGTTCTAGTTACACAAAGCATAATAAGCCTGCTTATTGTGATTTTTTTTTTCCCATTCTTGCAGGCAACATTTGAAGATGGGTTGGTAGACGAGGCTATAGCAAGAAACCACAGCACGACAAAAGAAGCCATTGATGTTGGGAACTCTGCTGGAGTTTACCGCATTATCCTCACTCATTTTAGCCAGAGATATCCGAAAATCCCAGTTTTCGATGAAACTCACATGCATAAGACCTGCATCGCCTTCGATTTGATGAGTGTTAACCTAGCAGACCTTCCTGTGCTTCCAAAAGTTCTTCCATACCTCAGAATTCTTTTTAGGAATGAGATGATTGTTGATGAATCCGATGACGTGACTGCTGCTAGTGCAATCAGCTAAATGTAGTGTGCACCCAGATTGCCTTTACCTCATCAAATATTTATTTTTCCCTGATATGATAGCGCATTACTCAAAAATTAGTTAAGAAATAACTAGCTTCTGATGTTGTCGTTTGAGGTAGCGCCAAAAATATCCCTTCCCCAAGTGCCGAAAAATAAAATACGAAACAAAAATTGTTCTTGTTAGCTTTGTCTAAACTGGTAGATGAACTTTTGTCCCAATGGTAGACAAGAAGTTGTTCCTGGCGTCAAAAGTTCATTAACTCGTTTCCTTGTAACCTAATGAAAGCCATTGAACAGTTGAGAAAGAGAGGATTCACTATCAATGTTTTCTTCTCATTTTTGTTTTGAATATTCTTCGACGTAGTATCAAGTTCGTTCTTTTATCTCCCGGGGAGCTTGAAAGAACGATACATGTGCATATATTACGACTCTTATATTACTATGGACACACAGAGTATAAAAATACTCTACCTACACGAGGGGAGAGTTCACTTTTTTATGTTCAAGTTACAAATCAAATTGCATTTGTTTTCTTCATAGAAAATATTTTCAAATCTGAAATTTCTTCTCGGTCAATCACAGCGTGTTTAAGGGCCAAGAATAAGCCCAACTAAACTGGCCCACACCTATTAAATTAAAATGCCCAAATAATAAATCAAGCGAAGGGTCTTCGGTGGGGTGCGCCACCTCATCCTCGCGCTAACGTGCGCGTTGGGTTCCCCTGCTCTTAACCTGAACCACACGTCCTCTCAAAGTTGTCATACTATCTATACCCCACTCAAACAAAGAAACCTCTCTCTCTCTCTCTCTCTCTCTCGCGAAGAACCCTAAATTGTTCAATTCCTCGTTTGTAATATTATTTTGTTGGATCTGAGGATTGAGCGATGGATTCGAGCAGGAGAGCGGTGGAATCGTACTGGAGATCTCGGATGATAGACGGTGCCACGTCAGACGAGGACAAGGTCACGCCGGTCTACAAGCTGGAGGAGATCAGCGACCTCCTCCGATCGTCCCACGTCAGCATCGTCAAGGAGCTCTCTGGGTTCGTACTCAAGCGGCTCGAACACAAGAGCCCCATCGTCAAACAAAAGGTACCTGATTGATTACTCTCTTGTACTAATTTGTGATGATCTCGCATTGGAATTTATTGGGTTTGTGTTTTAGATTTGGGTTGCTTCTAGTTTTTTAATCTGTTTATGCATGGAAGGCCCAGTGTATGAAGCTCCCGAATTGTGGGGTATGGGGGGTATGATGAGTTTGTCAAATTTATGGAAAATGATTTTCGTTCCGGCAATTATGTACGGAACTGTACAAACATCTACGCCTTAGATCCTGTGCGGTAATCCTACTTTAAAGGAAAGATGGGAAAGATAAATTCGCTAAATGCAGGTGCGGACCTCGGGTTAGGATGTGGGCGGTGCTGAATGCCGTATAGAAAATGGTCCTCTTTTTTTTTTTTTTTGAGGGCGCTAAATCTGTATTAAAAATATCACTAAAAGATAAGATACCGGGTGGATGTTTTCAAACCTAGCAAACTCATAGTTCCTTCTCTGACTATGTGTATCCATGCAAGTGTTTGCGCACCTTTTGCACATGTTTTCTGTCATATATCATTACCCAAAATTTGTTCACTTGATCCTATTTTGCTAAATCTGATCAAATTAGCCCCCCAATGGACAACACTTGTGTTTTCAGTTAGAGTATGTTGTAGGGGAGATTTTGTTTTGGACCCTGGTCTTAACTTTTGTACTTGTAGGTAATTTTCCGAAAAATTTGAAGGTTGGACTAATTAGGATTTGGTCACATATTTGGGGGTAAATCAATCCACCAATAAAGCAAGCACCATTCAGTCCTCGATAAAACAGAAGGCCGTATTGCTTTAATCTCGAGCATTTTTGCTTTTTATGCCGGCATGCATTTGGTTGTGGAGAGTGTTAAGCTAAGCTTTTTGGCTTTTTGACTTGAAGAAGCTGAAGTTTTAAGCCAAACCGATGTAACTTTTTCATTAGTTTGAGAAAAGCTAGTTCTTTTTGGGCTTGAAAGCTACGGCTATCAAACCATCATTTCAATTATATGATTTATTTCACCAATAACTAAAATATTGAATAGATTCTGTTTATAGTTTGTTGTCGAGCTGATTGATAGGGGAAAAAAACTGAGAGAATTAAACTATTTTGGGAATATAAACTTTTTAAATTCTGGTGATCTTGCATTTTGTATTGCAGGCGTTAAGGCTAATCAAGTATGTGGTGGGGAAGTCCGGTGTGGAATTCAGGAGAGAGATGCAAAGACATTCAGTGGCTATACGGCAGTTGTCTCATTACAAGGGCCAGTTAGACCCTTTAAAGGGAGATTCTCTCAACAAAGCTGTTAGAGACACAGCAAACGAAACTATAGCTATTATATTCTCTTTGGATGATAACAAACCGGCACCTTCAGAAGATCTTAACAGACGAATCGAAGGTTTTGGGAATACTAATTTCGAAATGGTACCTGAAGTTCCAAAATCTTTTCTGAGCGAAGTGGTTGGTATTGGCAGTGCCACAATAAAGCAAGGACTGAGTAGTTTTACGCAATCTCCGTCTATGAAAAAGAATGACATTGGGACCTACAGAAGCCCGAACCTTAGGAGGTCATTGACTACTGAAAACGAGATTGCAGATAGATATGAACGAAATGACTATCATAGCGAAGCACAGAGCTCTTCACGGTTCTCAAAGAATGCTAGTAGTGGACCTTGGGGGAATAACCAGATAGAAGAAACAAATGGGGACTCGAGTTCTAGTTATGCAGAGAGCAAGACTCGTGAGGAGAGGTTATTAGAGACTATTGTAACATCGGGTGGGGTCCGTTTACAGCCTACGAGAGAGGCACTACAAGTTTTCCTCACGGAAGCAACAAAATTGGACGCATTGCCCTTATGCCACGCCCTCGAATCAAAACTTCTCTCTCCTTTGTGGCAGGCATGCTTTCAATATCCCATACTGGTTTGGTTCGATATAAACATAAGTTTGCATATATGATCGCATAGCTTGCAGACAGGATGGGGATATGACTTATTGAAAAAGGAAAAGGACATGATTACATGTTAGTTATATCAAATGATATAAGTATCTAGAAAAACCCAAATTAGAAAGGAACAAATACAATTAAACATGACCATCGAGTTGAAATTGTAAGGCTTCTGTTGAGATCTGCTAATCCAATGCCGATTAAGTACTTGACACGTCTGCACTTTTGATGTCTCGGTATTACCTTTGACTGTGAATTCTGATATTCTTTTTCTTTTGGTGCATAATATATCTTTTCAGGTCCGGATGAAAGCTGTTTGTGTTCTTGAGGCAATTTTGAGGAAAAAAGATGTGGAGCAGTTCTTTATAATGGAATCATATTTCATTGAAAATAAAGAAGTTATTGTAAAATGTACCGAGTCTCCCCAAGCTTCCCTGCGAGAAAAGTCAATGAAGGTGAGACTATTTTTTGGCTAGGTGCTTCATGCTAAGCTAGTAGAAAGATGAGTGACATTGTTGTAGGATTCTAATCAGTATCATGCTTTTCAGTCGATGTATAATAACAAACCAAAAGAGTCCATAACTATTTCATAGAGAAATTTTACTGGTCATTTGTTCTGTTCCTTTCTATGCCAGCAGTTCTGTTAACATCTAGCGTTGTAGCGCTGTAACTTTTTCTTTCCCTTTTTTGGTGGCTTGGAAATCCTTGTATGCTCGTACTTGAAAATTTTAATGTGGAGGGAATACATTGTTTGAATAAGAATGTTTTCTCTAATGTGCAGGTATTAAACCTTCTGGTAGGAGAACAGAATGTGAGCAGAACTAGTCATCTAGAAAAGCCAATAAAGGCCGATAAAGCCCCTTTTCAGATGCCTGACTTAATAGACACCAGTGGTCCTGAAGATTTCAATCTCACTGAAGATTGTGCTAAATCTCAGAACACTGAGCCCATTGTGAACGCTAAGACATCTAGTCGCCCTATTATTGATGATTTATTTAGTGACGGTTTGGACATTGGCCCTAGTCCATCTGAGCATAAAAACGACGGTGATCCATTTGCTGATGTATCATTTCACACAAACGAAAACCAGGAACATAGTGCTGATATTTTTTCTGGATTGAGTGTTGATCAACCTAAACCAAATGCGGTCCCTTTTGCAGCAAATGGAAATGGGCCTGAACTATTTGATATCTTCGGGTCCAATTCTGAAGTTCCGCAACAGAGTAAAAATAAGCAAGATGTTAATGATGTAATGGCTGGTTTGTCTATCGACGAAGGCTCCTCAACTATTGCACAAAACGGGAACTCATCCACAGCATTTTCTGAAGACATCTTCTCAGGGTCCACTGTGAATCCTAGTCAGCAGGTCCCGAACAATGTTTTGAATGGGATGCTTGGTCCTCAACCAACAGGGGTCAATGGAAATGGTATGTTTCCTTTGGGTCCGATGGCTTATAACATGCCACCTGGCATTATGTTCAATCCCGCTTTTGCTTCTCAGCCACTTAATTATGAGGCTATGAGTAGTCTTTTGGCTCAGCAGCAGCAGCAGCTCTTAGCAGCAATGTCCAACTTTCAGCAGATGGGGAACCTGCAATCACAGAGTTCTGGTGCTGATTTTTCTGCGGGAAATATAGGAGGGCAATCTTCTTCTCCTCTTCCTGATATTTTCAACCCTACTTTACCAAATCAAACTCCTCCTCCTTTGATGAACAGTTCAAAGAAAGAGGACACCAAAGCATTTGATTTTATATCCGTAAGTTTGGGTTCTAGTACCTTTTTTTAACTCCTTGCATTCATATATGGTTGCTTTGTTAAGAAAATTATATTCAAATTGTGGTAGCATATAAAATCTGGAAATGCAATTGGATATCGGTAATGAAGACGGATGATGCGCTAGCAAGGCCTGAATTCCTTTTTTAAACAGAAGCCGGAATATTTAAGTTTGAGATTTCTAATTAAAAAACATGTGGCTTGGATATGCCACATCGGTCACTCACATCACATGGTAATTAGGAATTTTACTTGTGCTCAGTCCCGTGTGATTATCACTCAATTGAGAGACAATAAAGAGTGTTTTCTCTCCTAGTTAGCAAATAAATGCGTGCCATAACATTCTGTATGCATATTCTACATTGTCTTTCTCCTTTTGCTTATATATCATTTTCTATTCTGGAATCATGTCGATATCGTCCATTCAATATCTCCCTCTATTTCCTAGTTAAAGCATTTGGTTTCGTTGTTGGTATTTGGAAAACTAAAACCATGTACAAAATGCATTCAGATATGTATCCACTTCTCAGTTCTCACGTTCTCAATGTTAAAATCTTTTGCTAATGCTTATTATTTGACAGAATGAACAATGCGTTCATCCTGTATCTTAATACTATACTTGCAAAATGATTTAGTGCTTCGATTGATGTTTCCAAGCCATTTGTGATGGGTTTTGTACTTTTGTATGCATAATGTTACGGAATATAGAAAAATAATTCTTTGATTTGCATCAGTTAATAATCGGTAAAATCTTTGTAGGATCATTTGGCCGCAGCTCGAGATCCAAAAAGGGTGGTGTGAGTTTTTTGGTCCCCATGGTTCAATGGATACGCTCTCTTCTGGCTACTTACTTTTCAAAAAAGGCGATTAAAGAGAATTTTCTTCTTATTTTCTTCACTTGTGAAGGTTACATACAATAATGTTTCCAGCTGGGCTTCCTGAAGTCGAAATTCCTTTCATAAACTATTGGGTAAATTTGATAGAGTTTTCCTTTCCAGAATTGTAAAAATGGACTTGATATGTTTGAGGCTCTAGAAAACTGGAGACAAAATGGTTCAATTAATTATGTTTTGAGGTTTTGTATCCAGAGTTTCCGTTAATGTTGTTTGCGCTTGAGAAGTTAAAATTTTCTAAGCTTGTATTGTTATTATCAATTTCCGAGTGCCTGTGAATCGAAGTGTCCAAGGTTATGTTTTACGCAATAGCATTGCTTCGCCAACGTGCGTTTGGTCTTGAACTTGTAGCTAAATTTGGTCAATTCATTGCGGAATTGAATAATTATTGGGTAAATTTCACTTTAAAACACCAAAACAAACCCTCCCTCGTCCCCTGCGTACCTACCATTTGTTGTGTTTCAGTTAGCCCTATTATTTATTTGATAAATGTCTGAATTGTCTTTTTGTAAAATTTTTATTAATTAAAATTATCTTATAAATATTTAATTCCCAATTACCCCTGCCGCTCTCTTCACCTCTAAACGCCACTTCTCCTTGTCACTTTCCATTCACCTTTCAATTGTCCTCTTTTTTGTTTCTTTATTGGATTATTAGTTTAATTTTGAATGTAATGAATTATTCATTTTTATTCAAAATTTCCTCTCATATTTATTTACAAGTTTCTCTATGCACTTAATTGAATTTGAATGGAAAATTGATTGTGTAAATAATAAAACATATTTATTTGATTTTATATAAAATCTCATGCCAAAATATATTACTTATTGAATGAAAATATAATATTATATACTAGCATGTTTGTCAAAAAAAATTATAATAATATTACTTTTTTAAAAATTAATATTTAAAATAATTTTAGTATACGTAAAAAAAAATTTATGTACATACATTGATATCGTTCTATATGTAGGTTTTCTATTGAAATTTTATTGATAGATAATAATATAGTATGATCATAACAATAGATTTACGAAACAATTATAAATATATGTATATCAATTTATTGAGATTCTAAATGAGTAAATAATTTTGGAAAAAATGGTAGGATGTTTGAAGAGCAATAGAGATTGTGGAGCGATTTGGCAGAGGAAGCCAAAATGAGATGATTAATTTGGTCATTTAATATTAAAAAATTATTTTTAATTAATTAAATTAGTACATAAGGATAATTTGGGTATTTTTAATAAAAGAAGAGGAACGAACCACAACACATAATAAATAAGGGGGTTAAGCAAAATGGGATCGTAAATGGGGGGAGTAAACTAAAATTTATCTTTTAATTTATGTGGACTTTCAGAGTTGGATACATTGATGGATTTCATTTTAATTCCATTAAGTTCTTTTAAAACAAAATATTTAAAAATCCTAATTAGTTATTATGATGACAGCGATTTTCGAAATGAAAGAAGATGGAAAAGTAAGAACCGTAAGTTTAGTTCTCCGGAGTCCGGACATAGCTTTCTTTAAGCAGATTTTAAGAAGATTTCTTTAACTATTTGCATATCAAAAATAAAACCACTCAATTTTCCCCATTATCTTTTTAAACCACGCCAACAAATTAGTTTTTCAAGTCCTTTTGATCACTTATGAATATATATGTTAATCTTTTTTTTTATAACAGTATATCTCCATCTTTATATTGGAAATCTCACACCGACATTTGCTTACCATTAGCAAGATTTTGAATAACGTTGGCGGTCATTGTAACAGTAACGGTGATGGTACAATGGTTTCAAAATGTAATACATATAGTATAATAGTAGCGGAAATCAGAGCCGGAACATCTTTTTATCTTTGCAAAAGTTTTTTTGTTCATTTATTTCTCTATAACGGATCGATACAGACCAAAAAGATGTCTTAACAGTGCGGTGTAATGTCCCAGGAAATCCTTATAAATTTTTTGCAATTAAGTAATATTATTAATTATACTTAATGATATTATTTATATTCATCGTTGCATTCATAATCGTCATTTCATTACATTCGTAGTCGCATATACATATCATAGTCGAGAACTATGATTTGTTGTCGAATAGATGCATTTGAAGTATGGCATCTATTTCGTAGTCGGGGTATATATTTCGAGTTCATAGGAATC